>CM038682.1:152919221-153078455 GCA_021605205.1 Aegilops longissima
GCCTAGATCACGCCGTTACTCGCCCGGACCCACCACGTCCCCCACGAGCAGCCTGCGCCCGAGCGTGGCGTCGTGGGAGAGATCGTGGGGCTTTCTTTAGTGGAAAAGCGGGCGTCCGCCCCTCTCCCTCCTTATAAGCAGGGGAAACAGGGGCAGGTCGCCCACCTCACCATTGTTGTCACATCTCAAAAACCACTGTCGCTCCCTCCCTCCTTCTCGAGTCTGAAGAGAGCGACGCTCCGCTCCCCATCGCCACCAACTCCATCAACACCGTCGGCCTCCTCCACCACCTCCACCATGGCTCCGAAAGCCGACAAGGGGAAGGGCGTGAAGTCGACCGAGGCGCAGCGGCTCATGGCCTGCTGAAAGGAGCGGCCACCTTCGACCCCAGCTCGGCGCAAAGGAGGCTGAGGAGGTACTACCTCTTCAGTCGGACGGAGGCAGGCGCATCCGCGCACGAGGGTAATCTCTGCCTCCACATCAGAGTTGGTTTCTGTCGGGTACCCCTTCTTCGCGCTTTTCTTCTACTGCGGGCTCTACCCGCCCTCTTCTGAGTTCTTTTGCGATATCATGAACACCTACGGTCTTCGCCTCCTTGATTTCACCCCCAATGCTGTCCTTACCATGGAGGTTTTCGCACACCTTTGCGAAAACTTTGTCGGAGTCCACCCAAACGTAGCCCTCTTCTGCCACTTCTTCATGCCCCGCGTTGAGAGAGGAGAGCCACTTGCCGGAGGAATTGCTTGGATCTCCAGGATCGGCAAGAAAGAAGCATATCTGGAAGGAGAGCTCTGCAGCAAGTGGGAGGAGTGGAGAGCCGATTGGTGTTGGATCATCAAGGAAAACCCGCAGCCCCTTCACTGCCCAGCGCCAAACTCCCATAGTGCACGGCAACGATTGGAGCAACTTGGCGCCAGAGGATGCTAGGTTGAAGATTGCTGTGACCCGGATCTTGCGCCTCAGGCATGCCGGACTCACTGTAGGCGCCGTTGGCACAGATTTCCTTCGCCGCCGCATCGCTCCCTTGCAGGAGAGGAGGAGACCTGCTTGGGAGTTCCAAAATGCGGTGGACATCATGAGGTTGCGCCCGGGCCTCAACTGGAATTTCACCGTCTTGAGCTGGATGCGATCTTCTTTGGAGCTGTTCAAGCACGACCAGATCACCCGAGTGGTTCATGTTGCCAAGGGGGTCGTTCCTTTGTGTAACAACTCTTCGCTCGATCGCATCCGTGCAATGATGCGTTGTGTGATTCCCATGGGATCGTTCCAACTTGGCAAGAACCCGCCGATGGCGTCGTGCAGCAGTTCTTGACGACTGGAAGAAGTGCCGATCCGCCCGACGAAGCGCGAAGTGGCTCACCGCGACACCACCGACGCCGAGCTGCATCGCGCCGCCACCCGGCTGGAGGAGGCGGCGAAGCTGCTGCGGCTGGTGAATTTGGGTTCACCGTGGAGGAGGCAGAGGCAGCCGAGGCGGCAAGCCTTGCCGTCGAGAGGAGCTTGCGGCGTGGAGGAGCAGGCCGAGCCTGAAGCTGGCTGAGTGAACGAGCTGCCGGGCGCCGCCCCCCACCTTCGGTAGCTTGCCGCAGGAGGAGCCCACAACTCCACCAGAAGGCGCCTCCGCAAGACCGGGAAGCGGCGGGCGGCAGACAGGCCAACAGCCGTCACGCCGCAGCGACGCAGCTCCACCGCGGCAAGCATTGTTGCTGCTGAGGCGCCTCACGTCGCCACAAACAGCGGGGCGGGCCTTCGGGACCACGGCTCCTGCACCCGCCAAGCGTCGAGGAGCCTACTCTTCCATCTCGTCGCACCGAGGCGGACGGGAATTCGACTTCTCCGCTCAGCTCAGGAAGAAGAAGAGTAAGATCTTGTCATTTATTACTTGTAATTCTTCAATTTGCTGCTTTGTCTTGTATCTGATTTGCTTCATTCTGAACTCTTTCCTTTTTCAGACGCTGGCTCGAGAGGCGTCGAAGGAGCCAAAACCCGGTGGTTGTCATCGAAGACGATCCCCCATGGCGGACGGAGGCGCGTCTCGAGACCCCTTGCGGACCCGGCAACCCTTCCTCGAGCAGCCCCAGCACAGCCCAAACATAAGTATTTGGTTTATTTCTTACGGTTAGGTGTGCATGGGTGCTCCTTCTTCTTGATATCGACTTGTTGATTTGTGTAGGAGCAGAGCAGCCTCATCGGGAGGGCGGAAGTCGCTCCCGAAATTCCGTCTGCTTCAACTACGCCGCCAAGGGAGAATTCTCCGGCAAGGGAGCGCTCTCCGGCAAGGGATGCTTCTCCGATGAGGGACATCACCAGTGATCCTCCGGTGGTCGAGACCATGGCTGCAGATCCCATCGCAGGTAATCTTCTTGCGTGACAATTTCCCTTGGGTTCTTTTTCTTCTGTTTTTCTTTTCAAACATTTGCTTGACTGTTCTTTCTTTTTCTGATCGTTAGATCCATCCGCCGGATATCCGATGGAGACTGAGGTCGCCGGCGAGGAGGCCGCGCACGGCAACACTGACGACGCCGCCACCATGGAGGAAGAGGCTGGCGCCGATGGGTCCGCCGGCGAGGAGGCCGCCAAGGCTGCCGCCGCAAAGGCTGGCGAGGAGTCTGGCGGTCGTACTGACGACCCTGAGGCCGCAGGAGCGCCAGGCGCTACACCGACCGCTGATCCTCCCGCCACCGATGCAGCGTCAGGCTCCGAAGAGCCCCAGCCCGGCGCCTATCTGAAGGCCGGCGACGGCGTCTTCATCAAGCTCCCGTGGGCGTCGAGCTCCAGGGCGCCGGTCGAGGGAGAGACCTTCGACAAAGAGCTGCTCGCCTCCGCTGGGCTGTCGCTGGTTGACGCGCCAAGCAGCAGCGATGGCGAAATCGAGGAGGAGCAGTTCTTGAAGAAGCTCTTGTCGCTCTACCGCGCCCGACAAGCTAAGCTGGAGTCCCGGGAGGCACT
This sequence comes from Aegilops longissima, assembly GCA_021605205.1. Taxonomy (NCBI): domain Eukaryota; kingdom Viridiplantae; phylum Streptophyta; class Magnoliopsida; order Poales; family Poaceae; genus Aegilops; species Aegilops longissima. Next base: position 152,922,171 of record CM038682.1, read on the forward strand.
TGTCGCGAGGGCGGGAGCAGACATGGAGAAGCACGCAGAAGAGCTCCGGGGCGCCAATCAAGAAGCTCTCCAGAATGTAGCAGAAGAGCGGGAGCAACTCTCCGAAGAGCGCACAACCTTCATCCTTGAGAAGGCTGAGGTCGAGGAGCAGCAAAGGCTTGCCGGCGAGAAGCTATCTGCGCAAGAAGGCGAGCTGGCGCAGCGGAAGATCAACCTTGACAGCTATGAGGAAGAGCTTGCCGTGTGCGAGCAATCACTTGGCGGAGCTCTCAAGGAAGCAAAGGACGCTGCCGCAGCTACCGAGGCCGCCAAGAAGGAGTTGGAGACAAAAGTGACGCAGCTGGAGGCCAGTCTGCAGAAGAGCGGCGAAGAGCTCACCGCGCTGAAGCACGAGCGTGAGAAGGACGCCTACACTCTTGGCGAGTTGCAGGGCCGTCTCGCTGAGAGGGTCAAAGAGCTCGACGCTGCCAAGGACTCCAAGGCAGATCTTGAGCTGAAGCTGACCACCTTGATGGAGACGCTGGGCGGCGCCAAGGAGCGGAAGCGGAGTGCATTGGAGAAGATCAAGGCCAAGGAGGAGCTGCTAGCGAATGCCACGACCGCCCATAACACCTTCAAAGAGAACGTGATGCACTGGACGGAGGGTCTTGTGGATACTGCCGCCGCCATCGACAAGGAGCTGATGGAGCTGGGGATGGTGGATCTTGGGTACTCCACCGACGAGCATCTCCAACCCAGCGCCAAGCTCAGCTTGTTCTTCAAGGCGTGGTGGCGGCTCTCCGGTGACTCCGGAAGAGATCCCAAAGCAGGTGGCCGCGAGTCGCGCCAAATTTGTCTGAGGGCTCTTCAAAAGTCTTGATGAAGGTGGCCTTCCGCAATCCAGCGTTAACCGTAGCGTCTTCAAGTCCTTGCCGCCGACCGGCGGCGTTGAAGCGCTCAAGGCTCTTATCGCACCCATTGTGGGACGGGGTGGCGGGTCAAGAGGGTCGATGGCGACCGCGTGAGACTAGGCCGCCCGTTTTATCTTTCCCTTGTCGCTGCTGATCATGTTTAGGAGAACAATCTATTAGATCCGCGACAAGTTACTTTGTAATATACTCTATCTTAGGCAACGATTGTAATGTTATTTCCTTTACTTGATTCCTTCCTTTGTATGTTTGTGCCCTACGCTTTTAGGAAACTTGTCGGTGCGGGCACCTTTGCAAGCGTTGAGTGCGAACGTCGGGACTTCTTTGGCGGTGCCGCCTCCGACAAGCAACCTTGTCGCAACTAGTTGCAGCTCACTTAAGTTGTTGAGCGGACTCGAAACAAAGTAAGGGCGCAAACTAGCTACGAGTTGGTTCCTCCGCGCACAGGTTTTCCATACAAAGTACTATCGTTCGAGGAAGATAACTTAAAAATAATTTTAAAAAAAACTGATTGCTCAAACTTTGGCAACTTAGCTTTTCTGTCGTTTGCTTCCTGGCAAGGCGAAACTTCCTCGAGCGACGCTTGGTGGCCCACACCATTATCTTCTCCTTCCCCCCTGGTTAACTTGTGCGCGAGGGAACCTTCCTTTCTTTGAGAAGAAAGAAGAGAAAATAAAGTTATGGAGCCTTGTGGCTCGTTATTGCTTACCGGGTGTGGATGCTGCACAAAATGTTAGACAACACATGCAAAAAGGATTATGAAAGCATGTGATTGACAAGTTGTACGCAACACATGAGCTTTACTTATGCACGGGGTCTGCGCCCGGCTTTGTACAAAGGATTACATGCAACATCGGCAAGACTTGTACAAAAGGTGGTTGCGGAAAAGGTTCGGCAACCTCTTCTATGGTAAAACTTACGAAGATGCTCAATGTTCCAGGAGTTGCTCTTTGGAATGCCATCTTCGATCTCAAAGCGGACAGCACGTGTCTAGTGACTCGTTTCACCCGATAAGGGCCTTCCCACTTTGGCGTCAACTTGTTGGAATTCTTGGCGGATTGAGCAGCGAAGAACAAGGTCGCCTTCCTTGAAACTTCGGCACTAACTGCGGCTATGGTAGCGATGCAAAGCTTCTTGGTAACGAGCAGCTCGTCGGTGCCTGAAAGCGGTCCTCCTCAAGGAGCAGCGCGTCATCTTGTCGCAGCTGCTCTTGCTCAAACTCATCATAAGCGAGCACTCGAGGTGACCCGTATCTGAGTTCCGTGGGGAGAACTGCCTCTGCTCCATAGACTAGGCGAAGGTGTCGGCGGTGGCTCGATTTGGCATCATCTGATCGACCAAAGAACCACCGACAGCTCCTCAATCCAGTTTCTTCCGCACTTGTGCAGCACTGTCGAAAGTTACGGTCTTGAGTCCTCGCAGCACTTCAGCGTTTGCCCTCTCCGCTTGACCGTTGCTTCTCGGATGAGCAACGAAGCGAAGCAGACCTTGGCGCCAAGATCTTGGGCGTATTGCATGAAGGTGCGACTTCGTGAATTGTGTGCCGTTGTCGGTGATGATCTGTTAGGAATCCCAAAGCGGCAAACAATTGACTGAAGAACTTGATCTGCTTGTTGTCTTGTCACCTTTCTCACTGCTTCCACTTCCGGCCACTTTGTGAACTTGTCAATTCGACATACAAGTACTCAAAGCCCCGACAACTTCGGGAAAGTGGCCGAGGATATCGAGCCCAGCCCTGACCGAAAATGGCGGGATAAAGGGATCGTCTGGAGAGCTTGAGCTGGTGGTGTATCTGCTTGGAATGGGCCTGCACGCTTCACACTTGGTTACTTGTGCAGTTGCATCACGGAGGGCTGTCGGCTAGAAGAAACCTTCTTAGGAAAGCTTTGCTTGGCAAGTGCTCTTCGCCAATGTGGTGACCACATATGCCTCCATGTATCTCTCGCCAACAGCTTACATCCATCTTCCGGTGAATACACTTCAATTTCACTTTGTTGAGTCTTCTTACGTAAGCGTCTTTGTCGACAAACTGGTACATACTTGACTGCCGGGCTACTCTCTCCGCTTCTTCTTGCTCTTGGGAAGTTCTCTGTCTGAAGGAAATGGACAATCTCTTTGTGCCCATCTTTGGAGCTTGCGGCTCGACAACAAGGACTAAAGGCACATCTGCTGCTGGGAACATCCGCTTCTCTGGCAGAACCTGCGGCTCGGCCGGAGCTTGATGTTCCCGGCAAGCTTGCCGGAGCAAAACATGTCGGGGCGCTCGCTTCAACGAAACAAACCACAGGGCTTGTCGGAGCAGATGCTCCTCGGCAGACTTTTGGTGTTGATCTTGGGGACCTTGGCGGCGGCCGGGGAGCTCGGCGGGAAGTAGTCACCGATAACCAACTTCCTCTTCTTGTTCTGTCCGAGTTGATGGTGTTACAGTTGGTTGAGTCAGCTTGAGCACAAAAATTCCTGGTTCCACAGGCAACTTGAGTGCGGCGCACTTTGACAGGCCATCAGCAATATCATTCTGAGCTCTTGGAATATGTTCCATTTGCAGGCCTTCAAAGTGTTCTTCCAGCTTTCTCACTTCATCGACGTAGGCTTCCATCAACGGACTCTGATAATCTTTGTTTACTTGGCGGACGACAAGCTGCGAGTCACCCCTGACAATGAGCTTCTTGATCCCAAGGTCTACCGCAATCCTGAGACCGGCAAGCAAGCCTTCATACTCTGCAGTATTGTTTGTTGCTTGCTCCTTGGGAAAGTGCATTTGGACTATGTACTTGAGGTGCTCTCCGGTGGGTGCGATAAGTAGTACGCCGGCACCGGCGCCTTGCAGCGAAAAGGCACCATCAAAGTACATCAGCCATTCTTTATTTGCTTCCTTGACGGGGATGCTCGTCTCTGGAATTTCTTCATCTTGCATCGGCGTCCATTCTGCTATGAACTCTGCCAGTGCTCTGCTTTGGATAGTTGAAGTACTTTCAAATTTGAGGCCAAAGCTTGACAGTTCCAGTGCCCACTCAACAATCCTGCTGTTGCTTACGGATTTTGCAATATCCTCTTGATGAAAGCGAGTGACAACTGTGATTTCATGTGCTTGGAAGTAATGGCGCAGCTTTCTCGAGGCCATGAGGAGGCGAAAAGCAATTTCGCACACGAGTACCTTGACCTAGCCCCTGCAGAAGGGAACCGACAAAGTAAACTGGGCGCTGCACCATCCTTTTCGCATCTTCTCGCTCGTCTGCGCAGATCCGTCCTTGTCGGGACGAGCTTGTCGGTGAAGCTCCACGCTTGTCGCTGGATGCATCTGCCTCGGCTGCGGCTCCTCATCTGTCTCCTCTCCGCTACTAACGCAGCACTAACCACTTGATTGGTTGCCGCTATGTATAGCAGCAACTTCTCTTGTGGCCTAGGTGCGACAAGTATTGGAGTGGAGGACAGTACCTCTTTAAGTCTGCAGCGCAGCCTCCGCTTCGAGTCCATTTCATTGGACCTGCCTTTTTGAGAATCTTGAAAAGCGGCAGGGCGCTCAGCAGACCTAGAGATAAACCTCTTTGAGAGCAGCCACGCAACCGCAAGTCTTCGTACATCCTTGGCGCTTTGGTGCTTCAATCTGCTCAATGGCCTTGATCTTGTCGGGATTGGCTTCAATTCCCCGCTGAGACACGAAGAACCCGAGAAGCTTGCCGGAAGGGACTCCAAACACGCACTTCTCGAGGTTGAGCTTGAGGTTGATCTTGCGCAGATTTGCGAAGGTCTCATCTAAATCTTGAACCAGAGTTGCTTTGTCCTTGCTCTTGACCACTATGTCATCCATGTAAGCTTCTACATTTCTGTGCATTTGCGGCTCAAAAGCGTCATGGACTACTCTCGCAAATGTTGAACCAACATTCTTTAACCCAAAAGGCATCCGTATAAAACAATATGTGCCACATGGGGTGATGAATGCGGTTTTGTCCTCATCCTCTTCTGCCATGAAGATCTGATGATATCCTGAATATGCATCAAGAAATGAAAGCAAATCACATCCAGCCGTGGAGTCAACAATCTGGTCGATCGTGGCAAGGAAATGGGTCTTTGGGACAAGCTTTATTAACATCTGTGAAGTCGACACAAAGTCTCCACTTCCCATTTGCACGGCGTACAACTACTGAGATTGGCCAACCACGAGGATGGAGCACTCCTCGACAAGGCCTGCTGCTTCCAACTTCTTGATCTCTTACGCAATGAACTCTTGGCGCTCCTTTGCTTCTTCGATTTTTTGCTTGACGGGCGCGATGAGGACAGACAGCTAGGTGGTGCTCAATTACTTTCACGGGAACACCGGGGATGTCGGGACGGTTGCCATGCAAACACATCGACATTCGCCCGCAGGAAAGCAACGAGCGCCTTCCTATTTAGGGTCGAGAGTGGTGGCGATGGTGAAGGTACCACCGGTGCCGTCCTCCTTGGCGAGCACCTTCTTGGTCTTTGGCGGAGCTGCCATCATCTTCTTGCACTTGCCGATGGAGCTCGATGGTGCGTCCTCGACGGTAGTGCAGCACTCGAAGAGGTGCGCTTGCGGAGTAGGCATCGAGCTCTTGCCGGACAAAGGGTCTTCTTCTTCCCGGGAGCTTGGTGACAAGTGATTTGCTATCTGTCGCAGCTGCTGCCTCCGGTAAATCTTGTCGGCGCAGATAAGAGCATCTTTCTTGTCGCCATGAACAGAAATGACACTTATCGGGCCTGGCATCTTGAGCAAGTTGTATGCATAATGAGAGGCTGCCATGAACTTGGCGAGTCTTTGGACGGCCAAGTATCCCATTATAAGGCAATGGAAAATCAGCAACGTCGAGCGTGACCCTCTCGGTCCTAAAGTTCAGCTCGCTGCCAAATGTTACCGACAGCGTGATCTTCCCTTCGCTTGCTCCATCCTGGATTGATTCCTTGGAGCGTGCGGTCTCTTGAGCTCATTGTCGAGGATTTGAAGCTTACGGAGCACCTGCGGAGGAGATCGATTCAAGCCGCCCCACCGTCTACTAGCATCTTGGTGACCTTGAGGTTGCGGATAGTTGGTGAGACCAACATCGGCAAGGACCCGACCGCAGTTACGCGATCAGGGTGGTCCTCAATATCATAGATGATAGGCGTGCTGGACCACTTCAGAGGCCTGCGTGACTCTACGGATGGTTCTGCTGCATTAACCTCTCGCATCCATTGCTTGAGTTGGCGGTGTGAGATATGCAGAGAAGCACCGCCGTCAACGCAGAGGACCTATGTTGCTTTCTGAAACTCCTGCTCATCAGCCTCATCGTCTTCCATATCTTCATCGTCATCGTCGTCTTCATCCTTGTCGCGACCGCGGGGAGGTCTGTCTCCTTGTCGCTGCTTGGCTTTGCCGCGGCGTCCTCCCCGGCCGGGTCGCTTCTTGCTAGCTCCCCCAGCACCCTCGTGGGCCTTCTCCTTGTCGCGCCGCTCGTACTCAGCTTTCTGCTGTTCAACAAGCTGCTCGACCTTCTTGCAGCTCTGGAGGTCGTGGCCCTTGGTGCGGTGAATCTTGCGATCTTGTTTGTTGGAGCTGTCCTGCTTGTCGGCGGCCGCCACAAGCTTGCAGTCGGCGCCAGCGGCAACCTCCTTGCCGGAGCCACCAGCTTTGGTTTTCTTGGCGGCACCGCCGTTGCCGGACTGCTCGACAACTAGTACCTCTTTGCTTTTCTTCCTTCGGTTGTTCCGCCGCCGGCTCTTCTTTGCCGGGGCGGTCTCCTCGCTATCAGATCCTGCTTCCGCATTCTCTCCTGGGAGTCTTCTTCCTTCCTCAGCACGTGCACACTTGTCGGCTAGGGCATACAGCTCACTGACGTCCTTAACTTTGCACATCGCCATCTCTTCCCTCATCCTGCAGTTCCGCACGTTCTGATGAAACGCGCTGATCACCACGGCAGGGTGGACATCTGGGATGTTGTAGTGCACACGGCTGAATCTCTGGATGAACTTGCGCAGGGACTCTCCTTCCTTCTGGGCGGCAGATGAAGGTCGTTCTCTTGGCCATGAGGCTTGTGGCGCTGTGAAGGCGCCGACAAACTGATGGCATAGATCGCCCAAGAGGATATGGAGCTGTCCGGCAAGTGCATGAGCCAAGATCGACATTGGGCTTGAGTACCGGCGGGAAGTAGTTGGCGAGGATCTTGTCGTCTCGTCCCCGCAGCTTGCACGCGATGGTGTAGATCTTTGAGGAACTCCGATGGATCGTCCTGCCATCATACTTCTCGCACATCGGCTTGAAATTTTTCTTGTCGACCCTTTGGACTTGCCGCAGCTCACGAGTGAGCAGGGCAACCTACCGCGCACGGCAAGTCACTGGTTCCCGGCGCATGCATGTCAGCGGAGGGTCCAGCCGCTGGTCGGATTGACGCCGCGCTTCTCTTGGCGCTTCGATGCGAGTTCGGCGTCTTCTTGTTGCCGTTCTTGAAGAACTTGGCGCTGATCACGGCGAGCTCGTGGATCCGATGAAGCGGTGGAGTCGCTGTCGAGGTGGATCCGACGAGTCGGCGATCTTGGCCTTCGGGGTGGAGAGTGCATGGTGGTTGCACCCCCACAGGTCTCGTCGCCACCGGCTCTTGCCTTGTCGTCTCGCCGCAGCAGCGATGTGCTTGGTTGCCGCGGAACGTCGCCGTTGGCAAAGCCGATGAGACTTTGAATGGTGGCCCTCCATTCGTCGACCTTGTCAGCCGTTGGAGGGTAATCCAGGAGCAGTTGAGCCCGCGCCAAAGCTTCCGCTTGAGTGGTGGGTGGCAATGGCGAACGGTGCGAGGAGCAGGATGTGCTCGGACTTCTAAATACACTAGAAGGAGCAGTATCCCGTCCAGGCGATCGTGCCCCGCTCGCACCAGCCTGTTGGCGCGCGAGCTTCTCTTGAGCGTCTCTAGATCCACCAGCTCGATCTTGGCCCAACGAACGTATGGCGCTGCGAGCACCATGACGCTGTCGGTCTCGCTCCTCCTGAGATGGACGCGGTACGTATCCGGACGCCGAGGTCTGCGCCGCCTTGTCTTTGGACTTGGCAGCGTCGTGGGCTCCCTCGACGACGCCCGTTCCTCCGCCAGCGTCTTCCCCACCACTCGTCAGTTCCGGTGGTGCTGGGTTTGACGCGGACGGCTCTGCTGCCGCCGAAGCCTTCTTCTTCGGTGGCATGTTGATGAAGATGATGAAGATGTTGCTCGTGTGAACGCCGGATCAGGTTCACACAGCCTCGACGCACCCCTACCTGGCGCGCCAAAGATGTCGGGGAAGCTGATCGTGGCCCACGAACACCTATGGGACCTGGCGGACCGAGTCCCTTTTGGTTCGGTGGGGGGCGGAGATTGCACGAAGAGCAGATCGAGGCGATGCGCACGAGCAGTTTACCCAGCTTCGGAGCTCTCCGGAGAGATAATACTCCTACTGCTGCTTGTCTGATTATATTGTGTTCTTGCTAGGGAGCAATGAGGGCTACAAAACCTAGCTTGAGTGTTTCTAGTCTCGAATGAGTCGAACCTGCCGAACCAGGCGAACCCTTTCTACGTTGCGCATGGGCCTCCTTTTATAGGCTCAAGGGGTCACCACAGTGGCAACGTAAACGAGGGCAAAATGGGAAAAAAGAGTTGCGGTTGGTACAACTACTTTGTACAGTGTATTCTACCTAACTCTGACGGCAAGGGACAAGAGTAATAAAAGCCCGTCCATGTCGCCAAAATAGTGCAGAAAGGGACCGTCAGGGGTGCCACCGATCGCCACGATGGCACCCCTGTCAGCGCCGCTTACCGCTGCTCTCCGCTGGCTGCACAGCCTCTTGACACGCACGCCTGGAATGGCCCCATGGCGACACGTTGGTGGATGAGCTGGAGCGGTGATGAAGAGAGGTTGCCTGCTGCGGCAAGCACCTTGCCGCGGCTGAATCCTTGTCGCGCTCGGGAGCTTGTCGCTCACCAAGCCTTCCCGGCAAGCTCCTCTTGCGGGGTCTTGTCTTCTGCGTGCCTTGAGTGGCCTTCCCGGCAAGCTCCTCTTGCCGGGGTCTTGTCTTCTTGGCTTAAATACTTTGCTCTTGGATGGCTCAAAAGGAACCACGGAGGATCTTGGCGGTCACTAGGCAAGCCTTGCCATGGTGTCTGAATCGCCGTGCACGAGTTCGGGGATCCTAGGGTACCCCTACTCTAGAACACCGACGGAGAGTCTCATCCCGATGTGTGGGGATTCATAGTCTCCATCATCTTTTCCTCCTGGGGCAATGCTCTAATAATGATGATCATCACACTTTTATTTACTTACAACTCAATATTACAACTAGATACTAGAACAAAGATATGACTCTATATGAATGCCTCCGGCGGTGTACCGGGATGTGCAATGATCTAGCATAGCAATGACATCAAAAAACGGACAAGCCATGAAAACATCATGCTAGCTATCTTACGACATGCAAAGCAATATGACAATAAATGCTCAAGTCATGTATATGATGATGATGGAAGTTGCATGGCAATATATCTCGGAATGGCTATGGAAATGCCATGATAGGTGGGTATGGTGGCTGTTTTGAGGAAGATATAATGAGGCTTATGTGTGACAGAGTGTGTCATATCACGGGGTTTGGATGCACCGGTGAAGTTTGCACCAACTCTCGAGGTGATAAAGGGCAATGCACGGTACCGAAGAGGCTAGTAATGATGGAAGGGTGAGAGTGCGTATAATCCATGGACTCAACATTAGTCATAAAGAACTCACATACTTATTGTAAAAATCTATTAGTCATCAAAACAAAGTACTACACGCATGCTCCTAGGGGGATAGATTGGTAGGAAAAGACCATCGCTCATCCCCGACCGCCACTCATAAGGAAGACAATCAATAAATACCTCATGCTCTGACTTCGTTACACAACGGTTCACCATACGTGCATGCTACGGGACTTGCAAACCTCAACACAAGTATTTCTCAATTTCACAATTACTCGACTAGCACGACTCTAATATCACCACCTTTATATCGCAAAACTATTGCAAGGAATCAAACATATCATATTCATCGATCTACAAGTTTATGTAGGATTTTATGACTAACCATGTGAATGACCAGTTCCTGTCATCTCTCTAAATAGATATAAGTGAAGCAAGAGAGTTTAATTCTTTATACAAAAGATATTCCCAAGCTCTAACAAATATAAGTGAAGCAAAAGAGCATTCTACAAATGGCGTTTGTCTATGTAAAGAGAAACAGGCAATCCAAACTTCAAATGATATAAGTGAAGCACATGAAGCATTCTATAAAGCCATCTTCAAAAGATATAAGTGAAGTGCAATGAGCATTCTATAAATAAAACAAGGACTATCTCATACCAGCATGATGCATAAAAGAAAAATGAAAACTAAATGCAAAAGACGCTCCAAGACTTGCACATAATGCATGAACGAAACGAATCCGAAAACATACCGATACTTGTTGAAGAAAGAGGGGATGCCTTCCCAGCATCCCCAAGCTTAGACGCTTGAGTCTCCTTGAATATTTACTTGGGGTGCCTCGGGCATCCCCAAGCTTGAGCTATTGCCTCTCTTCCTTCTTCTCACATCGAGACCTTCTCGATCATCGAACACTTCATCCACACAAAACTTCAACAAAAAACTCGGTAAGATCCGTTAGTATAATAAAGCAAATCACCACTCTAAGTACTGTTGCAAACCAATTTATATTTTGTTTTTGCATTGTTTCTACTGTAATATAGCTTTTCCATGGCTTAATCCACTGATATAAATTGATAGATTCATCAAAATAAGCAAACTATGCATCAAAAACAGAATCTGTCAAAAACAGAACAGTCTGTAGCAATCTGAACATTCACCATACTTCTGATATATGAAAAATTCTGAAAAAATTAGTAAAAATAATTTTTTTTTACATCAAGACATTGCAAAAAGAATCAGATCCATTTGACGTTCCAGTAAAAAACAAAAATTCGCGCACTACAGCCAAAGTTTTTGTCCTGCACCGCACAAACCAACAAGCATTGTAAACATCCTAAAGGCAAACCTTGACACATTATTTTTATAATACAATGGAATTGTACAAGGGGATAATTATTTTAGTTGAAAAGTTTCTGCAATCAAGATCCACAAAGTTCCCATGGGCATGAACAAAGTTCAAGGACGTCCCCCACTTTCACAATGCTCGTCTCTCTCACTTTCACTTTTCTTTTTGAAAAAGTTTTGGGTTCCCCTCTTTATTTTTGTTGTTTTTAAACTATATGAAATCACTCAACAGAAATAAATGACTCTCTAAAACTTCCGGGTTGTCTCCCTGGCAGCGCTTTCTTTAAAGCCATTAAGCTAGGCATATTGTGCTCAAGTAATGGATCCACCTGGATCCCAAGGTATATCAAAGCCAATTTTAATTAAAAATGATTTGGCATTTAGTAGTGAGCACAAAGAAACATATATCATGTAATGACGAAGTCTAACTCTCTTCCTATGCATCGGCATGTCATAAAAGAACAATTCATGCACACATAGTAAAGGCCAATGCATAGTATAAGCAGTTTCTTGCAATTCTATCGTGTTGGAAACATAGAGAGGTGGAGACATAGTTCCTCTCTCATAATAATTGCAAGTAGGAGCAGCAAGCACATGCATATTACATTCATCAAAATCATCATGTGCAATGGTAAACGGCAAGCCATCAATATAATCCTTAATAAGCACAAATTTCTCCAATATAGTGTAGTTTGGAGAATTCATAAAGATAATAGGACTATTATGCGTGGGTGCAATAGCAACAATTTCATGTTTAACATAAGGAACTATAGCAAGTTCATCTCCATAAGCACAATTCATATTGGCATCTTGGCCACAAGCATAGCAAGCATCATCAAAAAGGGATATTTCAGACAAATTCAAGGGATCATAGCAATCATCCTTCGGTAAGCACAAAGGGGAGATAAATAATGTATGAGTTGGAGGGTTACTCTCATTAGAAGGTGGGCACGGGTAGCTAATCCGCTCTTCCTCCTTTTGTTCTTCGCTCTCCTCATCATCTTTTTCATCCGATGAGCTCACAGTTTCATCAATTTCTTCTTCCATAGCTTCCTGCAAAATATTAATCTCTTCTTGGACAGCGGAGTACTCCTCGATATATTGTTTAACATAGGCATTAGAAGCATAATTCTCATAACAATATTCAAGTATGGCAAAATTTTCAGATTGTAAAGAGTAGCATCATACTTTTCAATCAAAGTAGCAATTTCAAAAGCACCCTTAAAAGCAACAAATTCTTCAATTTGTTGAACATCATAGTAACTATAAACACCCTTAGCATACGAAGATAAGATCCCATTATCAATAAAATCACATTGGAAGGGAAGGTGTTTTTTAGGGTTTTCAGAACAACAAGTAAAATCATATTCCCAACATAAATTCCAAGCATAGCATTGTAAACATTAAATTTGATCCCATAATAGTTTCCCTTTTTCAGATATACGGTGTCGCACATAAAAAGCATGCTCATCTAAAGATTTTCCCTCAACTAAGCTAGTTGGGGTTTCGGCACGAGCACAAAGGGACCGAAGATGATCCAAGTAAAAAGCTTCAGCAGTATGATATATTTTGAGTGGCTCTTCAACCATTGGTTCAGTAGGTACAACTATTTTTTTTGGTATTTTGCGTTTCCTACCCATAACTAAAGATAGAAAACAACTAAGAACAACAAATAAAAATTACTTAGTGATAAAGCAAACAAGCACACACGAGAATATTCACCCCACGCTATTGCTCCCCGACAACGGCGCCAGAGAAAGGTCTTGATGACCCACAAGTATAGGGGATCAATTGTAGCCTCTTTCGATAAGTAAGAGTGTCGAACCCAACGAGGAGCTAAAGGTAGAACAAATATTCCCTCAAGTTCTATCGACCACCGATACAACTCTACACACGCTTGACATTCGCTTTACCGGAAACAAGTATGAAACTAGAAGTACTTTGTAGGTGTTTTTGGATAGGTTAGCAAGAAAGTAAAGAGAGCGTAAATAAAAGCTAGGGCTTTTAGATAAAGACACAACTAAATTAGTTTTAGTAAAGAGCTTTTTGTTACGAGAAAGTTATTTGTCCCTAGGCAATCGATAACTAGACCGGTAATCATTATTGCAATTTTATTTGAGGGAGATGCATAAGCTAACATACTTTCTCTACTTGGATCATATGCACTTATGATTGGAACTCTAGCAAGCATCCGCAACTACTAAAGATCATTAAGGTAAAACCCAACCATAGCATTAAAGTATCAAGTCCCCTCTATCCCATACGCAGACAACCTACTTACTCGGGTATGTGCTTCTGTCATTCACGCCACCCACCATAAGAAAATCATGAACATATTGCAAACCCTACAGCGAGGATCCCTCATGCTTGTGCGACACAGAGAGCACCATAGGACAGCAACAATAATAAAACATGCAACTCAAACCAATCTTGATCATCAAATAACCCATAGGACAAAATAGATCTACTCAAACATCATAAGATAGCCATACATCATTGGGAAATAATATATAGCGTTGAGCACCATGTTTAAGTAGAGATTACAACGGGTAAGAGAGAGGTTATACCACTGCATAGAGGGGGGAAGAGTTGGTGATGATGGCGGTGAAGTTGTTGGTGAAGATGGCGGTGATGATGATGGCCCCGGCATCGCTCCGCGCTAACGGAAGCAAGGGGAGAGGGCCCCTTCTTCTTCTTCTTCCTTGACCTCCTCCTAGATGGGAGAAGGGTTTCCCCTCTGGTCCTTGGCTCCCATGGCATGGGAGGCGAAACCCTCCGAGATTGGATCTATCTCTCTGTCTCTCTCTGTTTCTGCGTTCTGTTCTGGCTCTGTTTCACCGTTTCGTGTATATATGGAGATCCGTAACTCCGATTGGCCTGAAACCTTCGCCGTGATTTTTTTTCCGAATATTAGCTTTCTTGCGGCAAAAGAAGAGCATCAACCGCCTTACGGTGGGCTCATGAGGGTAGGGGGCGCGCCCAGGGGGGTCAGGCGCGCCCCCCAACCTCGTGACCTCGGGCACCGTCTCGCGTGGATTTTTCTTCCGGAATTTTCCATATTTTCCAAAAATAAGCTCCGTCCGTTTTTATCCCGTTTGGACTCCGTTTGATATGGATATTCTGCGAAACATAAAACATGCAAGAGACAAGAGATGGCACTGGGCACTGGATCAATATGTTAGTCCCAAAAATAATATAAAAAGTTGCCAAAAAGTATATGAAAGTGAATAATATTGGCATGGAACAATAAAAAATTATATATACGACGGAGACGTATCAGGATGCCTGATACGTCTCCAACGTATCTATTATTTTTGATTGCTCCATGCTATATTATCTATTGTTTTGGACTATATTGGGCTTTATTTTCCACTTTTATATTACTTTTGGGACTAACCTATTAACCGGAGGCCCAGCCCAGAATTGCTTTTTTTTTACCTATTTCAGTGTTTCGAAGAAACGGAATACCAAACGGAGTCCAAACGGAATGAAATCTTCGGGAACGTGATTTTCTCATCGATAAGACCCAGGAGACTTGGACCCTCCGTCAAGAAAGCCACGAGGCGGTCACGAGGTGGAGGCGCGCCCTAGGGCGTGCCCCCGCCTCGTGGGCCCCTCAAGCTCCACCGACGTACTTCTTCCTCCTATATATACCCCACGCACCCCAACAGATCGACACGGAGCCAAAACCTAATTCCACCGCCGCAACTTTCTCAGTATCCACGAGATCCCATCTTGGGGCCTGTTAGGAGCTCATGGGAAGGATTCCACCATGGAGGGCTTCTACATCAACATCATAGCCTCCCCGATGATGTGTGAGTAGTTTACCTCAGACCTTCGGGTCCATAGCTAGTAGCTAGATGGCTTCTTCTCTCTTTTTGGATCTCAATACTATGTTCCCCCCCTCTCTCGTGGAGATCTATTCGATGTAATCTTCTTTTTGCGGTGTGTTTGTTGAGACCGATGAATTGTGGGTTTATGATCAAGATTATCTATGAGCAATATTTGAATCTTTCCTGAATTCTTTTATGTATGATTGGTTATCTTTGCAAGTCTCTTCGAATTATCCGTTTGGTTTGGCCAACTAGGTTAGTAGTTCTTGCAATGGGAGAAGTGCTTAGCTTTGGGTTCAATCTTGCGGTGTCCTTACCCAAAGGATGTAAAGGGTGCAAGGCACGTATTGTATTGTTGCCATCGAGGATAACAAGATGGGGTATTTATCATATTGCATGAATTTATTCCTCTACATCATGTCATCTTGCTTAAGGCGTTACTCTGTTTTCATTAACTTAATACTCTAGATGCATGCTGGATAGCGGTCGATGAGTGGAGTAATAGTAGTAGATGCAGGCAGCAGTCGGTCTACTTGTCTCGGACGTGATGCCTATATACATGATCATACCTAGATATTCTCATAACTATGCTCAATTCTGTCAATTGTTTAACAGTAATTCGTTCACCCACCGTAAAATACTTATGCTCTTGAGAGAAGCCACTAGTAATCTATGGCCCCCAGGTCTATTTTCATCATATTAATCTTCCTACGCTTTATTATCGCTTTGCTCTTACTTTCCTTTTTATTTTACTTTGCATCTTTATACCAAAAATACCAAAAATATTATCTATCATCTCTATCAGATCTCACTCTCGTAAGTGACCGTGAAGGGATTGACAACCCCTATTCGCGTTGGTTGCGAGCAGCTATTTGTTTTGTGTAGGTACGAGGGACTTGTGTGTGGCCTCCTACTGGATTGATACCTTGGTTCTCAAAAACTGAGGGAAATACTTACGCTACTCTGCTGCATCATCCTCTCCTCTTCGGGGAAAACCAACGCAAGCTCAAGACATAGCACCATGCAACAGATGCACTAGAGCTATAAGTGTATGAAAGCTCAACAAAAGAAACAAAGTGGGAGTGCATCCAACTCGCTTGCTCATGAAGACCTAGGGCATTTTGAGGAAGCCCATCATTGGAATCTACAAGCCAAGTTCTATAATGTAAAATTCTCACTAGCATATGAAAGTGACAACATAGGAGACTCTCTATCATGAAGATCACGGTGCTACTTTGAAGCACAAGTGTGGTAAAAGGATAGTAACATTGTCCCTTCTCTCTTTTTCTCTCATTTATTTATTTATTTTTATTTGGTCCTTTTCCCTTTTTATGGCCTCTTTTCTCTTTTATTTATTTATTTTTCGTCCGGAGTCTCACCCCGACTTGTGGGGGAATCATAGTCTCCATCATCCTTTTCCTCACTTGGCACAATGCTCTAAAAAATGAAGATCATCACACTTTTATTTTCTTACAACTCAACAATTACAACTCGATACTTAGAACAAAATATGACTCTATATGAATGCCTCCGGCGGTGTACCAGGATATGCAATGAATCAAGAGTTACATGTATGAAAGAATTATGAATGGTGGCTTTGCCACAAATACGATGTCAACTACGTGATCATGCTAAGCAATATGACAATGATGGAGAGTGTCATAAGAAACGGAACGGTGGAAAGTTGCATGGCAATATATCTCGGAATGGCTATGGAAATGCCATGATAGGTAGGTATGCATGGTGGCTGTTTTGAGGAAGGTATATGGTGGGTGTATGATACCGGCAAAAGGTGCGCGGTATTACAGAGGCTAGCAATGGTGGGAGGAAGAAAAGTGCGTATAATCCATGGACTCAACATTAGTCATAAAGAACTCATATACTTATTGCAAAAATCTAAAAGTTATCAGAGCAAAGTATTACGCGCATGCTCCTGGGGGGATAGATTTGTAGGAAAAGACCATCGCTCGTCCACGACCGCCACTCATAAGGAAGACAATCAATAAAAAAAATCATGCTCCGACTTCATCACATAACGGTTCACCATATGTGCATGCTACGGGAATCACAAACTTTAACACAAGTATTTCTCAAATTCAAAACTACTCAACTAGCATGACTCTAATATCACCATCTTCATATCTCAAAACAATCATCAAGCATCAAACTTTTCTTAGTATTCAACACACTCATAAGAAAGTTTTACAAATCTTGAATACCAAGCATATTAGGATTATTTAAGCAAATTACCGTGCTATTTAAGACTCTCAAAATAATCTAAGTGAAGCATGAGAGATCAATATTTCTTCAAAATCAAACCACCATTGTGCTCTAAAAGATATAAGTGAAGCACTAGAGCAAACGATAAACTACTCCAAAAGATATAAGTGAAGATCAATGAGTATCCAAATAATTATGCAACTATGTGAAGGATCTCTAACATTTAAGAATTTCAGATCTTTATATTTTATTCAAACAGAAAGCAAAACAAAATAAAATGACATGACGGTCCAAGCAAAACACATATCATGTGGTGAACAAAAATATAGCTCCAAGTAAAGTTACCGATGAACGAAGACGAAAGAGGGGATGCCATCCGGGGCATCCCCAAGCTTAGGCTCTTGGTTGTCCTTGAATATTACCTTGGGGTTCCTTGGGAATCCCCAAACTTAGCCTCTTGCCACTCCTTATTCTGTAGTCCATCGAATCTTTACCCAAAACTTGAAAACTTCACACCACAAAACTTAACAGAAAACTCGTAAGCTCCATTAGCGAAAGAAAACAAAACACCACTTCAAGGTACTGTAATGAACTCATTCTTTATTTATATTTGTGTTAAACCTACTGTATTCCAACTACTCTATGGTTTATAAACTATTTTAATAGCCATAGATTCATCAAAATAAGCAAACAACACATAGAAAACAGAATCTGTCAAAAACAGAACAGTCTGTAGTAATCTGTAACTAACGCAAACTTCTGGAACTCCAAAAATTCTAAAATAAATTGGTGGACCTGAGGAATTTGTCTAATAATCATCTGCAAAAATAATCAACTAAATAGCACTCTCCAGTAAAAAGTTGAAGCTAATCTCGTGAGCGCTAAAGTTTCTGTTTTTTTACAGCATGATCATAAAGACTTCACCCAAGTCTTCCTAAAGGTTCTACTTGGCAAAATTGGGTTATTTATTCCTAAACAGAACCACAAAGCAAGAAATTAAAATAAAATTGGGTTGCCTCCCAACAAGCGCTATCGTTTAAGGCCCATAGCAAGGCATGATGATTTCAATGATGCTCACATAAAAGATAAGAACTGAAACATAAAGAGAGCATCATGAAGAATATGACTAGCACACTTAAGCCTAACCCACTTTCTATGCATAGGGATTTTGTGAGCAAACAACCTATGGGAACAATAATTAACTAGCATAGGAAGGCAAAACAAGCATAACTTCAAAACTTTAAGCACATAGAGAGGAAACTTGATATTATTGCAATTCCTACAAGCATATGTTCCTCCCTCATAATAATCTTCAGTAGCATCATGAATGAATTCAACAATATAACCAGCACCTAAAGCATTGTTTTCATGATCTACAAGCATAAAATTTTTACTACTCTCCACATAAGCAAAATTCTTCTCATGAATAATAGTGGGAGCAAACTCAACGGAATAAATATCATGTGATTGAAAATTAAGATCAAGATGACAAGTTTCATGGTTATCATTATTCTTTAAAGCATACATGTCATCACAATAATCATCATAGATAGGAGGCATGCTTTCATCATAGTAAATTCGCTCATCAAAGCTTGGGGGACAAAAAATATTATCTTCATCAAACATAGCTTCCCCAAGCTTGTGGCTTTGCATATCATTAGCATCATGGATATTCAAAGAATTCATACTAACAACATTGCAATCATGCCCATCATTCAAATATTTAGTGCCAAATATTTTAATGCATTCTTCTTCTAACACTTTGGCACAATTTTCCTTTCCATCATACTCACGAAAGATATTAAAAAGATGAAGCGTATGAGACAAACTCAATTCCACTTTTTTTAGTTTTCTTTTATAAACTAAACTAGTGATAAAACAAGAAACACAAAGATTCGATTGCAAGATCTAAAGATATACCTTCAAGCACTGACCTCCCCGGCAATGGCGCCAGAAAAGAGCTTGATGTCTACTAAGCAACCTTCTTCTTGTAGACGTTGTTGGGCCTCCAAGTGCAGAGGTTTGTAGCACAGTAGCAAATTTCCCTCAAGTGGATGACCTAAGGTTTATCAATCTGTGGGAGGCGTAGGATGAAGATGGTCTCTCTCAAACAACCCTGCAACCAAATAACAAAGAGTCTCTTGTGTCCCCAACACACCCAATACAATGGTAAATTGTATAGGTGCACTAGTTCGGCGAAGAGATGGTGATACAAGTGCAATATGGATGGTAGATATAGGTTTTTGTAATCTGAAAATATAAAAACAGCAAGTTAACAAGTGGTAAAAGTGAGCGTAAACGGTATTGCAATGCTAGGAAACAAGGCCTAGAGTTCATACTTTCACTAGTGCAAGTTCTCTCAACAATAATAACATAATTGGATCATATAACTATCCCTCAACATGCAACAAAGAGTCACTCCAAAGTCACTAATAGCGGAGAACAAATGAAGAGATTATGGTAGGGTACGAAACCACCTCAATGTTATTCTTTCCAATCAATCCGTTGGGCTATTCCTATAAGTGTCACAAACAGCCCTAGAGTTCGTACTAGAATAACACCTTAAGACACAAATAAACCAAAACCCTAATGTCACCTAGATACTCTAATGTCACATCAAGTATCCGTGGGTATGATTATACGATATGCATCACACAATCTCAGATTCATCTATTCAACCAACACAAAGAACTTTAAAGAGTGCCCCAAAGTTTCTACCGGAGATTCACGACGAAAACGTGTGCCAACCCCTATGCATAGGTTCATGGGCGGAACCCGCAAGTTGATCACCAAAACATACATCAAGTGAATCACATGATATCCCATTGTCACCACAGATACGCACGGCAAGACATACATCAAGTGTTCTCAAATCATTAAAGACTCAATCCGATAAGATAACTTCAAAGGGAAAACTCAATCCATTACAAGAGAGTAGAGGGGGAGAAGAAACATAAGATCCAACTATAATAGCAAAGCTCGCGATACATCAAGATCGAATCACCTCAAGAACACGAGAGAGAGAGAGAGAGAGAGATCAAACACATAGCTACTGGTACATACCCTCAGCCCCGAGGGTGAACTACTCCCTCCTCGTCATGGAGAGCGCCGGGATGATGAAGATGGCCACCGGTGAGGGTTCCCCCCTCCGGCAGGTGCTTGGAACAGGTCCCGATTGGTTTTGGTGGCTCAGAGGCTTGCGGCGGAACTCCCGATCTATTCTGTTCCCCGAAGTTTTTAGGGTATATGGGTATATATAGGAGGAAGAAGTACGTCAGGGGAGCCACAAGGGGCCCACGAGGGTGGAGGACGCGCCCCCCTACCTCGTGCCTTCCTCGTTGCTTCTTTGATGTGGACTCCAAGTCTCCCCGGTTGCTTTCCTTCCAAAAATAACTTCTCCAGAAGATTTCGTTCCGTTTGATATTCCTTTTCTTCGAAACACCGAAACAAGGGAAAAAACAGGAACTGGCACTGGGCTCTGGGTCAATAGGTTAGTCCCAAAAGTAATATAAAAGTGTAAGATAAAGCCCATAAACATCCAAAACACATAATATAATAGCATGGAACAATAAAAAATTATAGATATGTTAGAGACGTATCAATTATTCACTCGTTATTGAACCATTTGATGTTTGGAGCTTTGATTACATGGGACCGTTTCCTTCCTCTAATGGGTATACACATATTTTAGTTGCTATTGATTACGTTACTAAGTGGGTAGAAGCTATTCCAACTAGTAGTGCTGATCATAACACCTCTATTAAGATGCTTAAAGAAGTTATTTTTCTGAGGTTTGGAGTCCCTAGATATTTAATGACTGATGGTGGTTCACATTTTATTCATGGTACCTTTCGTAAAATGCTTGCTAAGTATGATGTTAATCATAGAATCGCATCTCCATATCACCTACAGTCTAGTGGTCAAGTAGAATTGAGTAATAGAGAGCTCAAATTAATTTTGCAAAAGACTGTTAATAGATCTAGAAAGAATTGGTCCAAGAAACTTGATGATGCATTATGGGCCTATAGAACTGCATATAAAAATCCTATGGGTATGTCTCCGTATAAAATGGTCTATGGGAAAGCATGTCACTTACCTCTCGAACTATAACATAAGGCTTATTGGGCCATTAAAGAGCTCAACTATGATTTCAAACTTGCCGGTGAGAAGAGGTTATTTGACATTAGCTCACTTGATGAATGGAGAACCCAGGCCTATGAGAATGCCAAACTGTTTAAAGAAAAAGTTAAAAGATGGCATGACAAAAGGATACAAAAGCATGAGTTTAATGTAGGTGACTATGTGTTTCTATTCAACTCTTGTTTAAGATTTTTTGCAGGAAAACTTCTCTCTAAATGGGAAGTTCCTTACGTTATTGAGGAGGTCTATTGTTCCGGTGCCATAAAAATCAACAACTTCGAAGGCAAAAATCCGAAGGTGGTGAACGGTCAAAGAATCAAACATTATATCTCAGGTAATCCTGTAAATGTTGAAACCAATGTTATTGAAACCGTAACCCCGGAGGAATACATAAGAGACACTTTCCAGAATGCTTCAGACTCCGAAAAGGAATAGGTATGTGGTACGGTAAGTAAACCGACTCTAAAACAATTCTAATGCAATTTTTCTTCGTTTTGGAATATTTAGAAAAATAGGAAAATAGGAAGTAGTTCGGGAAGGACACGAGGCATCCACGAGGGTGGAGGGCGTGCCCTACCCCCTGGGCGCGCCCTTGCCTCATGGGCACCTCGTGTGCTCACCGAACTCCGTTTTCTTGCACGATACTTCTTTTGGTCGGTAAAAATCCGTTAGGGTTGTCAAGGCCAAGCATCATGTCGTCCCCCTCCTCCAACAATGGTGACAACGATGCTTGGCTAATGAAGATAGAGCTGAAGAGAGAAGAACCCGAGAAGATCAACAAGGATGATGGGATCAAGAAGGCCATGGAGGACCAAGTTCCGGCAGCAGAAGACATCCTTCAACTTGACCACAATCTTCTTACCCCAACTGAGATTGAAGCTTTCAAGATGATTGAGTTAGCTCGTATACAAAACAAGTATCTCACACGTGAAAATATTTTGTTGAAGGAGCATATCATCGCACTCAAGGGCATTATCCACAAATTGGAGGACCTTCTACGCTCGATGTGCAACTATCCATCACCACCTCCATCTCCTTCACCGACAAAAGAGACATAATCACATGGGTATGGGCACTCCCCTTGGCAACTGCCAAGCTTGGGGGAGGTGCCCCGGTATCGTATCACCATCACACTCTTATCTTTACCGTGTTTCTTAGTTCGATCCTTTTGGTAATATCTTGATCTAGTAGAATAAAGTTTTAGTGTGATTTAGTTTTGAGTTTTGCCTTATGATCCTTCTATGTAATCGAGTGCGTGAGCTATATATAATAAAGATTAGTGTTGAGTCAAGGGCTCGATTATCTTGGTATGATCTTGAGAGAATAAAAGAAAGAATAAAAAGAAATAAAAGAGATCATATTGATCTTATGGAGAGTAATGAGTTCACATATAAAGAGTATGATGAATAAAAGTTGTTGAGAGTTGACAAACATAGTTTTGGTCATCGTTTGATTGCGAGCACTCATTAAAATATGACATGCTAAAGAGTTGATGTTGGACAAGGAAGACAACATAATGGGTTATGTTTTATTATATCCAAAATAAAGTATATTGTCATGGATCATCCAACATGTTGAGCTTGCCTTTCTCCCTCATGCTAGCCAAATTATTTGCACCAAGTAGAGATACTACGTGTGCTTCCGAATACCCTTAAACCCAGTTTTGCCATGAGAGTCCACCATACCTACCTATGGATTGAGTAAGATCCTTCAAGTAAGTTGTCATGTTGCTTGCAATAAAAATTGCTTTCTAAATATGTATGATTTATTAGTGTGGAGAAAATAAGCTTTATACGATCTTGTGATATGGAAGCAATAAAAGCGACGGACTGCATAATAAAGGTCCATATCACAAGTGGCAATATAAAGTGACGTTCTTTTTCATTAAGATTTCGTGCATCCAACCCCAAAAGCACATGACAACCTCTACTTCCCTCTGCGAAGGGCCTATCTTTTACTTTTACCTTATGCAAGAGCAAGGTTGGAAAAAGCGGTAGGCGTAAGCGAGGCGGTTGGACTTCGCCTAGTGCCTAGGCGGTGCCTAAGCGCCTTAGGCGCGGCCTAGGCGGTAATGTAGTTTTTACTTGTAATGTATTTGTGATTATTATATGGGTGTTGATATTAGTTTAGGGCATATAAATATGTTAATTACCGTCTACTACCATTGGAATATAACCCGTTTGGCATATCAGTGCAGTATGTGGCATGATTTCTTGTTTCGGTAGGCAATTCCTTGCTTGCCCTGCCTAGACCTCCATTTATGCCCTAGGCGAGGCGTTTGGCCATTGCCTAGCGCCTAGGCGTGCCTAAGCGCCTCCTAGGCACTGCCTTTTCCAACAGAGTGCAAGAGTCATGGTGATTTTCACCTCTCCTTTTTATATTTTATCCTTTGGCAAGCACATTGTGTTGGAAAGATCCTGATATATAGATCCAATTGGGTGTAAGTTAGCATGAATTATTATTGTTGACATTACCCTTGAGGTAAAAGGTTGGGAGGCAACATCATAAGCCCCTATCTTTCTCTGTGTCCGATTAAAACTCCGTACCCACAAGTATTGCGTGAGTGTTAGCAATTGTGAAAGACAAAATGATAGTTGAGTATGTGGACTTGTTCATAAGCTCTTACATTGACTCTTTCCGTTATTATGATAAATTGCAATTGCTTCAATGACCGAGATTATAGTTTGTTGGTTTTCAATGAAGTTTCTGATTCATACTTTACATTGTGAATAGATTATTACTTGAGCATAACAAATCATATGACAATATCCATATATGTTGCTGTTATAAGAATGATCATGATGCCCTCATGTCCGTATTTTATTTTATCGACACCTCTATCTCTAAACATGTGGACATATTTATCGTTATCGGCTTCCGCTTGAGGACAAGCGAGGTCTAAGCTTGGGGGAGTTGATATGTCCATTTTGCATCATGCTTTTATATCAATATTTATTGCATTATGGGCTGTTATTACACATTATGTCACAATACTTATGCCTATTCTCTCTTATTTTACAAGGTTTACATGAAGAGGGAGAATGCCGGCAGCTGGAATTCTAGGCAGGAAAAGGAGCAAATATTAGAGACCTATTCTGCACAACTCCAAAAGTCCTGAAACTTCACGGAGTCACGTTTTGGAATATATAAAAAATACTGGCGAAAGAATCCACGGAGGGGCTCACACACAGCCACGAGGGTGGGGCGCCCCGCCTCGTGGGCCCCACAGCCTCCGGTGCCCATCTTCTGCTATATGAAGTCTTTCGTCTGAGAAAAAAAAATCATAAGCAAGCTTTCGGGAAGAAGCTCCGCCGCCACGAGGTGGAACCTTGGCGGAACCAATCTAGGGCTCCAGCAGAGCTATTCTCACTACAAAATAATACACTTCCGTGATGATACGTGTTTTTCACAGTAGGTCGCGTTTTTTGTCATGCATGTACATCCATGACAAATTTATGACAGAATCAAGATAGTCATACCTGTGGTGTCGTAGAAGTGTTCCATGACATTACCAACATTATCATCACGGAAGTGTCCACTTCCATGACGATAAATCGCGCGTCACAGAAGTGCTTTCGTCAAGGGTGACCGACACGTGGCATCCACCGTAACGGAATGCCGTTAAGCTATCGGGTCGGGTTTTAGATCCGATAACCCGTTAACTGCCCCGACCAATGGGGATTTTCCACGTGTAAAATCATCATTGGCTGCAGGAAACACGTGTCGGCTCACCGTTGGGACAGATGTCATCCACTCATTGGACAGAAGGTGCCTATGATACGTCGACACGTGGCACGGCCCATCTAGTTTAAATGGGCCGGCCCAACTAAAGGCCCACAAGATTTTGCGGACCATAATGGGCCGGCCCAGCTACAGGCCCACGAGATTTTGTGGACCATAATGGGCTGGCCCAGCTAAAGGCCCATAAGATTTCGCGGGCCATAATGGGCCGGCCCAGATAAAGGCCCACAAAATTTTTGCGGATCATAATGGGCCAGCCCAGCTAAAGGCCCACGAGATTTCGCTGACATTAATGGGCCGGCCCAGCTGTAGGCCCACAAGATTTTGAGGACCCTAGTAGGCCGGCCCATTAACTGGCTACCATGTTTTGGGCCAAATGTCGGCCCATATTTGATATGGTCCATCATTGGCCTGCCATGTTCCGGGCATAATAATGGCCCATATGAGATCCGGCCCATTAAAAGCCTCCCACTTTCTGGGCCAAATCACGGCCCAGATTAGGTCCAGCCCTTTAAGAGGCTTTGGGCTCAAATATGGTCCATATCAGATTTGGTCCGTTAACTGGATGCTATGCTTCTGGGCCCACTTGCTAAAGGCCCATTTAGTAATTCGGCCTGATATTAGTTTCGGCCTGTTAAGGGCCCGTTTAACATTGCAGCCCTATATTAATTTCGGCCTGTTAAAAGCCCGTCATATAGTTGGGCCTAACTCACGACCGGTTTGCATCCGGCTGCTTTCGCGCACCGATATCGATTGGGCCAAACAAGGAACGAGACAACTTTGGCTGTTAAAAGCCCGTGATTTGATTCGCACAATCATGGGCGGGGTCCATTCGGCTGCTGCCGCCCGTGAGCTATTCGGCATGTTTGGGCCCAACCTACTTCTCACCTCCTAAAGCCCATTGAGTTTTCTTGCGAAAAGAGGGCGGGGTTACTCGGCCTATCAAAGGCCCGAATCTACTAGTGGGCGGTTTGACGGGGCTCATGATGCGGATCATACATCGTGATTGCATGACGGCCCGATTATGTATCGTAATTTTACGGTTTGGCGGTTTATCGCGAAGACAGATATATATCTGATAAAATAACTGCAGCATCGTGAATTAGAAAAACCTAGACTATACAATAAAGAAATTATGGCATATTACATCCATGGGCATCAAAGTTCGCCACTATGATAATAAAGCACAAGTAGACAGAGATTACATACTTTGGGCATCAAAGATCGCCACCGGTGCAAATAAACACGCCGAAAAAATAATATACAAAACCGACAACACTTCAATAGAGTTCAAGAAAGGTTAGCCTATTTGTGAGCTGCTGCAGCAAGCACTGAAGCAAGATGATGAGACTGCGCTTGTTCAACACTTATATCTTCCTCACTCTGAAAGATAAACAAGCGAGACGGATGACGGGTTTTGCACATAAAAGTATTAGTCTTGACAATTCATCACATTTCTTCTTGACGAATAAAGTGACACAGTTTAAAATTGCATTAACACAATATGGTTTTGTTCAGGTCAAGACATGGCAGGAAATGACATTGTGAAGGAGTTGGCAGCTTCACGACACCTTTGGACTACGGATCAAGAACTCATAAGTATCAATGGTTAGTGTCTTGTCAATTTATCCCATTTCAGATTGGCAAATAAAGAGACGGTTTAAATAATAGTAGAATGATATGACATTGTTCATAGTTAAGACATTGCAGAATATGACATTGTGTTCTAGTGGGTAGGTTCACCACACCACTGGATTACGGATGAAGAACTGAAGCATACATGCAAAGTGCAAAAGAAGATCACTTGCTCTGTATAGTTTAATTTACATGGTATGAAGAAGGAACTTGGTTGTACAACTAAAAACTTACATTGAGAAGGACAAACTTTTGTTTATGAACTACATAATAAACTTTAAACATGCAATTTCATGCAAACACCAAAAATAAACAGCTGTTGCAGTCATGCCTAATCAAATATACACAACAAAGTTTGAAGGCTTGAGAAGGACAAACTTACATTACTGGTGAAGACAGGCTCTATAAAGCCCTTGTCCATCTTGATGGGGGGGCAATTCAAGAAGTTTAGCACAGAATCTTCTTCATAAGCATTGCCTTTATTCTACATTTTGTTAAGAGTAAATATAGATGTGATAATATACAAAAAATGGAGAATATTTAAGATAAGATGAAGAGTGATGCTACATAACCAAGTAGCTATAAATGTATGTGCAGCGATACAGGCAAAAGGCACAACCAAGAGCAATGCAGCTAAACTTCTTGATACCAACCTTATGGTAAGAGTAAATATAGATCGATGTGTAGAAAATGGAGGCAAAGGAAAATAAGCTGCAGAGTGATGGTACATGAACAACTACTGTCAATATAAGTACATCGATAAAGGACAGCATGTACTTACAAGAACAATGCAGAGCTAAAAAATCATTGGCATTGGATATATTCTACACTAATGTAACCATTCATACAGATCGAGATAATTTGGAGCGAACAATTGATAAGCAAGCTATCATGCATCTGCTGTCACATAATGAACCGGTATGTATGCAAGTACAGTGATACAGGACAACGGTACTAACAAGAGCAAAGCAGCGGGCAGCATATTTGCGATATCACGTCGTTCTTTTCAAACCGAATTCTTCTTGAGCAGATTTCCTTCAAAAAGATCCGTAAGGCACATGCGGAAAAATAGAAGTTCAAATTGTCATGTGATTTCATAGACAGTACCTCATCACAGGAGCGAGACTAGTGCATAACAAGGTTTTCCATTCAATGTCTTCTAAATTTAGCACAGGAGACTTCACCGGAAATTCGTTTATAGACTTGCCATCAAAGTGTGATTTCCTCAGGTAACACTGATACTGCTGCAATGCTTCCTTGAAAAGCACAAGCAAGCTTTGCTCATCATGACTATCCAGATTGACCCTCGCCTAGTTACAACAATGTAATGTAAATCATTGATGTGTTCGATCAGCAAAAAACAGGAAAATAATAACCATGAATAATAGCACTTACACATAAGTTGGACAGGAAGATGTGAAAATGGTGTTTGTCTTCACTATAATCTTCCCATGATGGAAATATATGCACGTAGTCCCTAACAACATTGAAAGCATTGTCTTTAAACTGGGAATAAATGGAATGGGGTTCCAATCTGCAGAATTGGCCGTCTCTGCGGTTGGGATAGGTCTTCACCGGTGGACTTGTTGTACTTTTTCATTTGGAGTGGGATTTTTACGTGGTACGGCTGGTGCTATGGAAAATGAAATCGGTATACCTTTTCTTTGGAGTGCAGGTCTGTGTGGTGGGGCTAGTGGTGTGGCCGTGAAGTATGGGTACAGTCTGCTGAGTCGGTCCTACGTTTTGTGTCATTGGTTGTACAGCCAATATAAGTGGGTATTGTCGATTTCTCCGGCACCACCACGCTTTTTCAAGGACTTTCTTTGGTGCTCCTTCAGGTTCGCAATCACCCTCTTCCTTTTGATGTCTGATGCACAAGAACATCATTTGAGTGGAAAAACATGGTATGATGACAGATGGAATATGTATTGATAATGGATGGGCATGGCATCTCGAGTTATATGATAAGTAAACTAAGCAGATGGCGGTGCAACAAAGTAGAAGAAATTCAAGACAACATATGCAAGATACGTGCAATCAATAAAACCTTGCCAAATTAGATCAGGCACCTTGATGGGTGAACAGGACAGGCCATCTTCCTTTGACTCCTCGAGGTTAGAATAGTCATTAGGATGATATTCTGAATAAGAATCAACAGGTGGGAGCGTACGAGTTTCATTGCTTCCAGAATGGCACTCAATGCCTTGGTGCCAATTTTGTAAGTCATTGCAGTGTTCCACAATATTCTTCTGATGCCCAGATTCTGATATTCACTGTAATTGCGTATAATATCTGAGAACCATGAAAACATAAATAGTTGTGAGATTATCTTTGTAATGCAGATGATATTCTAATATAGGGCGCCCTGTAAACACTTGTGTGCTATCCTTTGGATTCGATGAGAGAGCTCATGTGTGCTGTAATATGGTGCGTGCATTTATATAATCTGGCACAAGTACACACAAAAATAGGCTCCGAAGTAAGGATAATGGCAGATGATAGGTTCATAATATACTATATAGAGAGTTTATTGCCAAACCATGATAACAAGAGCACACAACAACTAGGCAGATCATAGTGTACATAACAGGGGTACACCATAACCACGATATATAAATTGGGAAAGTGGAACTGGCTTGAAAATACGGTGTTCTATTGCCGCTAGTAATTTAAAGCCTATCGATCACGTACAGGCCAGCTCTATCAGTTGTTGACTGCAGAGTCCCTGCGCCCCTTCCTGACAAGGAACATACTGTACATACTAAATACAGAATAAACAAAGAGGAACATGTTAAAGAACAGAAGAGGAAGCATATTCTTGAGGTTCCGCTTCATTGCATACAATGTTGGTTGCCCACTCATGATGAATCACAACACCCAAAGAAATGCAATTCCATGTTGTCTCTCTATATGTGGCAATTTTGAACAAGAGTCATTAGGATCATATTTTGAACAAGAGTCAACAGGTGGGGAGCGTATGAGTTTCATTGCATCCAGAATGGCACTCAATGCCTTGGTGCCAATTTTGTAAGTCATTGCAGTGTTTAGCTTCAAGACTGGACTGCTGCTAGTGCGACACAAAGCAGCTACACAGATCATAGTGTAGATATAACGGGAAAACCTTAAGCATCAGAGTAAAATCAGCAAAGTGGAACTTGCTGGAATATATGTGCTAGTATTGCGATGCGGCTAGAAAGGTTTGGATACCAGCTCTCTTCAAGTGAAGGTGCGTCTTTGTTAATATCGATTATAACTCTCAAAGGCGACACAGCTCCCCGCATTTCCTTTCTATTCTTATAGGATTCAAGTGGGTAGGCCACTACAAATCCTATTCCTATGTTTACAAGATCCTACGAATCAAAGAGGCTCAAAGTGTCCATCACAACCAACCGTATAGACCTCTACACTGCAAATGTCCATGCTCATCTTCAGTACATGGAACATACTGTACTACTATCATACTCCCTCCGTTCCAAAATATAAGTCTTGGTAGAGATTTCCACTATGGATCACATACAGATGTATCCAGATACATTTTAGAGTGTAGATTCACTCATTTTGCTCCATATGTAGTCCATGGTGGAATCTATACAAAGACTTGTATTTAGGAACGGAGAGAGTACATATTAAAGAAGAATGGAAGAGGAACATGGTAAAGAAGAGCAAGCAAATTTCGGATAATAAAATGTTGGTTGCATAGTGCCCACACATGATGAACCAGAGCGCATTAAGAATGCAACTCCCAGCTGTCTCTCGACCATTTCAGGCGGTTCGATGAAGATCCTACGTCTCCTAATCCTTCTTCTTCCTCGTCTCTGATTCTTCCCATCTGAGAACACCGCATGGGCGCCGGTCCGACCACCGCCCCCCCACTGTGTTCCTCCGCCACCCCCACCCCGCACCCCCGCCCCAACCCCCACCAGCGTCGAGTTTTCTTTGTTCGGTGAGGCCCCACAACCACCCGAGCCCCTTGATCGCACCGCGAACTCCGTGACTCTCAAAAATCGGTGACCCAATTTTGAAATTTAGTCTCTGTGATTTAACTAGTGTGGAATATAAAGGGAAAACCATAAGCATTGGGAGTATAGTGTTGGCGTGCCATGGCGGATCTGAAGGTGCAAACCGGACAAAGGAAACTTCGCAACCAAGACAAGAAATCAGAGTAAAGCAGTGGCGATCTATTTTCTTTCTATGATAAATAAGTTGAGCAGATACGTAAGAGTACCGCCTCTGGTGCAGCGCCGTGTACGCATTTGCTGAGAATTTGACGGTGCTGCGGTAGCGATGGCTGTCGGCGGCGTGGAAGCAGATCTAGGAGGGTAGACGGTGGCGGCAGGGCGCGGTGGACGAGACGGTCATAGGAGCGGCGCCGACAAGGTGGACGATCATGGGATGAAGCGAGAGGGCGGGATGCAAGGATCCGGTCCAAGGCGTGGATGAGAGAGGTTGATCTCTTGTAATGGACGGCGGCGTCGGGGTATCAGCTCCGGCATGGTGGAGGAGGACGATGGTGGATGGGGTGGCGGACGATGGCGGACGGAGGAGGGTAGGGTGGAGAGGGTGTTTTGGCGCCCATGGAGTACGAATGGGGAAAAGGGAGGTAGAGAGGAAGGGGGGAACCATGTATTCAGGGCGCGCTTGTCTCAAATGCGAGGAAATTTACAAACTTAGCCCCCGTTTCAAATTTCTACTACATCACAACAACATTAGTAGGTTGGGGATAAGACGGTAATCTCGCATACACCGAATATTTGCCGACGAGAGTTTATTTTTGGTGCCCACCATGTATGAATATGAATCGGGGAGGGAGTCAATTTCGGCCGAGGACACACTGTGTTTTGGCGCCCACCGTGTATGAATCCGGGTGAGAGGCGGTTACGTCACGTTTGGGTGAAATTACAAACCTACCCCTATCGAAACCTATAGAAATCCAGCAGATAGGCTTTGCGTGGCGAGGATAGGCGTAGTAATTTCCATCTCGCAGATTTTGGTTTTTGGTGATTCTGCGACTTTCCCCGCCGTTCAAATTTTGCGAGTGCGTTTACCGTGCCAACTCAATTCGAATCTCGTTTGTATTCTATTTTTTCGGGATCCATTTTCAATTGGAATTACATTCTATATACATCATTTTTATATATACTTTCAAAAGCACAACACCATTTATACATAAATATGGTTTACAAATGGCATGATCTCAGATTCATAAGGTTGTATCCATCAATTTGGATTTTCAAATATTTGAAACCACTTTATGTTGAAATCCAATGTATGCATTCCTCGCTAACTGTCTCCAATTAATGTGTGTTTCATGTAGTTTTTTTTACTTCTCAAACATGTATAATGTGTTTCACACACGCAACATATAGTGTAATCCCGTTTAGACATTAATTGCATATAAACCATGCATTGTTTGTAATTAAAGAATCTATGGATCATCAATATTGATAAACTATATAACATTATACGTGTGCCCAAATTCAAATGAGTATGCATGTTTGATAGACCAATTTGCGTTATGATATTATCGATGTCGTGATCTCCAGTTTAAATATTTGAATCCCCTTTAATCCAGATATTCGTCTCATATAGCTATCATTCATGCTTATATAGGACTATCTATCTGGACCTATACGCGTTCATCGTCTCTCAGGTATCTCTCGTGCTACCTTTATGTCGATAATGATCTTTTATCTTCGTAACACACTGACAGTACTCTCTCCCTCGACCTCCATCACTCTATCTCTCTCTAAGTATATCTCGCTCCCTGCTATGTGTCTCTAACTATGATTCTCCATGTGGAATCTCTTTCTCTCACACAAACACAAAACTTTGTCTGCCGGGGTCTCATTTCTCTCTACTATTCCCATGTGTGCACTACAAAAAAAAAGACACATCCGTGACATTTTGGGCCGAACGAATTTTTTTTCTGTCATACATATGACACTTCTATGACGATAATTGTGACAAAACCCGGTATCATCATAGATGTGGTGGGCTCCTACTTCTATGACAAAAAATCATGACAGAAAATGGGCTTTTCGTCCTGGGCGGGCTGGAGACGCAGCTGCATGACATTCTTTGGGCCGTCCATGACGGAAAAAACCATGGTAGAAGCGTGGGCGAGGAAAATTTCGGGGAGTTGCCGGTTACGGTGGGAGGTCGGGGGCCGAGTGATGCGCGTTTCTCGCGTACACGTACGCGCGTGTGTGCGAGGCGTTGGCTCTAACTGAACCCGAGCGAGGCGTTGAGCTCTAAATAAACCCGAGTGATTGCACTGCAGGCTACGCGTTACTGAACCCGAGCTATCGATCGATGGCTGTTAACTGAACCCGATCGAGTGATTCGCCGCTCTCGCTGCTAATGAAGCCGATCGATGCTGCCTCTGGGATGAGCGGTGGCGTTGCGGGGGGTGGATGAACATTGAGCAGTGGCATTTGCCTCTGGATGAACAGGACCCGTGGTGTGGAGGGCTGGATGAGCGATGAAGCGGTGGAGGGTGCCCGTGGAGGGTGGTTGAACAGGACCCGTGGTGTGGAGGGCTGGATGAGCAGTGAGCGGTGGAGGAGTGCCCGTGGAGGGTGGTTGAGCAGAGCCGGTGGAGTAGCGGCGTGGTGGAGGCTGGATGAGCAGGAGCCCGTGGAGGCTGGAGGAGGTCGGCGGTAGCCCGTGGAGGTGGAGGAGGTCGACGGTGGAGATGAACGGTATCCGTGGAGTCCGTTTTGCGATCGCCACACCCTCCCGATGAACATGACCCCGTTTGACCGTAGGAGGTCCGTTTAAATCCGTTTTGATGCGCCACACCCTCCCGATCAACGGGACCCCGTTTTGACCGTGGGAGGTCCGTTTAAATCGATTTTGCGATGCGCCACACCCTCCCGATCAACAGGACCCCGTTTGACCATAGGAGGTCCGTTTCCTCCGCTTTTGCGGTACACCACACCCTCCGGATCAACGGGACCCGTTCGAGCGTAGGAGGTCTGTTTCCTCCGTTGTGCGATACGCCGAGCCTCATTTCCATCACTGTTCCATCCAAGCCCTCCCGATGAACACGACCACGCATTCCGTTCCGACCCAGCGGTTGGCTCCCCATGAACACGACGACAACGCTGTTTCTCCGTTCCGACCCAGCCATGTACGTGTCGCGCGAGTAGGCGTTCGTGACCCGCCGTATGTACACATACGTGGCGTATTTTCTTTCTTGCACCACGGCGCTATGCGTGCGTGTACATGCTACGTGCGGCGCCTCTACTACTGACGCGTGCGGCGCCTCTACTACGAAGCGTGTGCGCCTCTACATCGACCGGTATGTACATACACATTCGCGACCGGGATGACAATGCTACGTGCGCTTCGACCAGGTGGGTCCCGCTGTCGAGCACTTCCTTACTGCGAAGATGTAGCTGGTGGGTCCCGATGGTCGGCGAATCGTTTTTTTTTTGCTGGGCGCACTTCCTTGCGTGCGAAGGTGTAGCTGGTGGGTCCCAGCGGTCGGCGAATCGTTTTTTGCCGAGCGCACTTCCTTGCGTGCGAAGATGAAGCTGGTGGGTCCCAGCGATGTGGGAAGCGTTTTTCCGCCAAATCGGTGGCCCGTCCGGTGGGTCCCGGTGTCGGTGGAGGAATCATTATTTTCAGCGTAATAAGGAGGCACTTCCTTCTGCGGCCGTGGACCCGGTATCGGCCTCTCCACGTCTGATCCATGTCCGATGGAAGTCGTTCCTTGACCATATTGACCAGGCGCGCCGAAAGCACCACGGCGGTGGACGACGGCGAGGCCTAGGAAGGGGAGGGCGTGGAGCCGGGAAAGACGTGGCGATGGAAGCCCAGCGGAGAGGAATCTGAGGTTCTTTGGTTCGGCTGCGGTGTGAGGCTGCCGTCGCCGCGAGAGGCTGGCGATGGTGGGAATAGTAGAGGCGGTGAGGCCTCCACGGCAACCTGACCCGGCCACGGGAGGCAGGAGCATGCGGCACGACCGGCGCTGCTTTGGCGGTGGAGCAAGAAGACCAGAGGTTGAAGAAGCACTACAGCCGTTGGATGGACATCGTCGGTCCTTTGGAGCTAGAATCGTTCATATTGACTAAGTTGACAAAGCCCTCGTCCCCGTCAACTTAGTTGGCCCTAAGTCATCCTCCCACTATGGTGGGTCCCAGCTAGCGAGGTGGGTATTCATTTTTGTGCGTAATAAGGAGGCACTTCCTTGCGTGCGAAGATATAGCTGGTGGGTCCGACATGACAGCGGGGAGCGTTTTTTCGCAAAATCTGAGGCCCTTCGGTGGGTCCCGGTATCGGTGGAGGAATCATTATTTTCGCGTCTGATCCACGGCCGATGGATGTCGTTCGTTGACCACGTTGACCGAGCAATGCCGAGAGCACCATGGCGGTGGGCGGCGGCGAGGCCTAGGAAGGAACGACAGAGCCGGGAAGACTTCGGCAATGGTTGCCACGCGGTGGGGAGTATGAGGTTTCTTGGTCCGGCTGCCGTCACCGAGAAAATAACAGGAGGTGTGGGTGAGTAGAGGAATGGCACGGCGACAATGAAGTAGGGTGGGCGGTGCGGCTGCTGGCGGCGGCACAACCCGCCCACGGAGGCGGGGCAGCAGTCCCACGGAGCTGGTTTGGCGGTTGGAGCAAGAAGATCAGATATTGAAGAAGAAGCCACGACCGTTGGATTAACATCCAGCAGTCACTTGCTACTAGAATCGTTAATGGACTAAGTTGACAAAGCCAAAGTACCGTCAACCTAGTAGACCCACAAGTCAGCCTCCAAATCTGTCCCAAACAGACATACAGCCGAAATTTCTAGCGATTCAAATTAATTTTAAATCTAAATATACCTTAATTTAAATTCAATGAAATTTTACCCTTTAAAAACAATGAAATTTAAAATATCAAAATCTGAAAGAAAACAGTATTTTGGAACTAATTGCATGTTTGCTGTATTTTTTCATTTACATCCCATTTATTATTACTTATAGCCCATTTCTTATTACTTATAACCCATTTATTATTACTTATAGCCCATTTTTGGGCAAAATGCATCCTCCTCGTCTTGAAAGATTTCCGGCCCATTGCAGGCGTAGAAAAGCAAGTAGGCCTATGTTGGTTATTCGCAAAAAACAAAATAGCTGGCTAGCCATTTTGAAAGGAAAAATACAAAGCTGGGCTGGTCATGTGCTAAACATATGAAATAAAAGCACTGGGCTAGATGGGCCATGGGTCCCTTTAACCAGATTGATACCCTTCTCCGTCTGAAAAAACAAAATTACTGCAAGATGCTGTCTTGGGTCCCTCTGTCATCCTCACCATGTACAGTCATCTCCTTATTCCTCTCGGTTGTTGACCATGTTGACAACACAGGAGGGCGGCACCTGGGCGAGCGAACCAAAGCGGAGGGCGATGGTGAGGCCTCGGACGGGAACGAGCAGAGCAGGGAAGATCACACCCGGCCGTGGGAGGCGGAGCGGCGGTCCCTTGGCGCTGGTTTAGCTTTGGCGGCTCGAGGAAGAAGAGGATGAAGAAAGCGACAGCTTGAATGCCAATCCAACGGTCAAGGTTAGCACAATCGTTTTTGACTAAGTGGACACCAAGTAGCATACTTTTTATATATAGGAAGAAAACTGCGAGGAAAATCGTTCGATTGCCGTCCTCCTCACGAGGAGCGTTAAGCCACATAAGTGACTAGCACCCTTGGTTTTCAACCGAGAGGTCTTGGGTTCGAGTCGAGGAACTCTCAATTTTGTCCTCCTTCCTTCCTTGCAAAAAAGGAAAGAAAATCAAAGACTTGGGAAGGCGTCTGAGAACAAGCTAGTGTACCGATAAAGAGATGTTGCGAGTTTTAGAAAAAAGAAAGGCGTGCTCCTGCGGTGGTTCGAATCAAACCCAGACTATGACTATATATGGTGCTATGCTACTCGCAAGTAATGAAGCCCGACATATCCAACGTTAGCTTCTCCTCTTCTCTACTTACTCGCCTAGCAGAAGCTCGGCGCGAGCAACCATGTCCGTGGCTGCTCGTCCACCTGCTCTTGACGAGCAACAACCGAGATATCGCCAAGTCGCCACCCGCACCATCGCTGTGGGTCTCATCACACCCCGGCATGCGCACCGCAGCCGATTGCTCACCGCAACCCGCTGCCGTTGGTGTGGTGCCCTTGCTGCAAATCACGCAGAGTCATCTGTCGCGTCTCAACCACAATCCGCAACCACGGCGAGTCTTCTACAAATGCCGAATCATGGGGTAATAATATGTTTAAGTGTTGTTCTGCTGCTTTCGATTGCTGATTTTTTAATAGTTTGGTTGATGATCTTCCAATTTGATTCGATGCGAAAAGGGAAGATTCGTGTGATTTGTATTTACGGGAAGTTCTGATGTGGGGAATGCAACTCGTTGATTATTTGGTTAGCGAGGAATCCCAATACCAGCAGGTTGGGGTGTTGGGACAAATGGCTGAAGGGCAGCGGAAGAGGAAGATCTGAGCGAAGGTTAAAGATGCAGTTCCTCGATCATGGCGAGCAACAATTTGCTGAATGGCCTTGACAGACAATGAGGAGATGAAAGAGCTTGTGAAGATAATGGGCAAAATCGATGTGCTCTGAGGATGATTGTCTCTTTATTTGCGGTGTATGTAGCTTTTCGTGATGTATTGATTAGCTACGACATGAGCACTTTGCGAAACTAGTAATGAATGAAACACATGTAGCAGGCTGGGCGTAGTGTTGTGAACATCTAATGATTTCTATTAATGGAAATTAGGGGGTATCCCCTTTTGCTCATATAAATAAATAAATAGCAGAGGACCTGTCGGGTCAGCTTTGTTCTCATTCGAAGACGTCGAGCAAATTGCAGTCCAACAGCAAAATATGTCATCAAATTCAAGTTTCACAGCCAAATATGAGTACAAGTAAACAACAATGTCAGCATGTTTTAGTTGTCATACAATCACCAAACACAAATCAGCATACATAACAAGTGATGTTCTCATAGCAAAATACTAAACAACATGTTCATCAGGTTTCAGTTGTCATAGCAAACACAATTTCACACAGTAGATAAAAAGCGTCTTCGACGAGCAAATCGACAAAAGCAATGTAATCATCATCCGCGGCAGCAGCGTCAACATCTTCGCCATGTGTATCGGTCTGAATTGTAATTCCCACGGTGTCATCTTCTTCTTCGTCCTCAACGTCCTCGAGCGTTGACTTCTTCTTGATCAACTCTTGTATGTCCACAGCCACGACGGGCAATCTTTTCGCTGGCGTCATTGGCGTGATGGTTCTCAAAGATATTAGGAACATCTGTGTTATCTTGTACATCAGGAGCGATGTAAGCATCATCTTGTTGTGCAACTTCATTAAGCGAATTCCTCTGCTCAAACCTTTGCAATACTCTCCGGTCATCGCTACGTGCAAATGTGTCTTCCAAGAAAAATCTGTGTTTCTTGATTTGCCAAAATAAAAGGCTCGTTGGTGCAGTACGCCACCTTGACATTGATGGATTTGAAATAATCATCAGCTCTGGGTTTTGCGATCTGGAAAACAGGTTATACCAACGACGACAATGAGAACCACACACCGATGATCCTCGGCCCGGAGATATCTTGCAATGAACAATGTACATTATGTTAGCATACATTTCAGTTTCTCTTTGTCATACGTATCCGTGCTCATGATGGCACTGTTTTGTGTCTTCTGCCTTCGTCTCGTGCAAGCGTGTTGTAGCGCACATCTCCAACAACATAAGATTCATAATGTCTTACCCGAGTATCGGGACCCATTGCTAGTGAGTAAAGGGCATCATCAACTGCCTGCCCATCCTCCGCATCTTCTTAACCTATGGTTAGAAAATAGACAAGCTGATCATCTTATGTACTCAATATATTAAAAAATTGACGATGCACTTCAAAAGCTTACATGGTTCTTGAACAATTTCGCAAATCCTGCCATTACCGGTTTGTCAATGTTTCTTGGATTTTTGGCGATAACTCCTCTTTGTAGATGCTGCACAACATAGTGATCGCGTCAAACATCTAAATATATAAGAATGTGCTGCAAGTTTAGTAGATTACGATGTATAAGCTGCAGTACTGCACTTACTTGATATAAGGTAGTATCTCAGGACAGTTATTCAACACATACCAAACCATTTTGTCCAAATCTTTAGGTTTATCCTCTTGTCGACTCTTCCCTGTAACTCAAACAGAATAATTGAAAACATTGAGCCCGGGATTGTCTTCACCCACCTCTTTGCTAAGCTGATCAACTGTTTCAATGTATTTTGAACAGAATGTCAACGCTTCTGTAGCAACGTAGGCCTCTGCAATGGAACCTCGGGTCTAGCTCTGTTCCTAACATAGCCCTTGAAAGTGCCTAGACGCCTTTCAATAGGGTACATCCAGCCATACTGTATTGGACCTCTAAGTAGTGCCTCATCAGGTAGATGAACAGCCAAATGCACCATCACATCAAAGAAGGTGGAGGATATATCTTCTCAAGGTCGCACATGATAGTTGGTATCTTGTCTCTAAGGCGCTCCAAAGCATCTATCTGATATTTCTCTGCGAGTTCACGAAGAATTGTCCCAACTCTGCAATTGCTCTGTATAAGTCGGGGTGGCCCAATCCTATAAGGATAATGGTAAAACCCTTTGAAGTAGGGCGTGGTGTCGGGAAGCTGATCGTGACCCACGAACACCTATGGGACTGGCGGACCGAGTCCCTTGTGGTTCGGGAGGCGGAGATTGCACGAAGAGCGGATCGAGGCGATGCACCGAGCGGTTTACCCGGCCGGAGCTCTCGGAGATAACACTCCTCTGCTTCTTGGTTGATTGTATTGTGTTCTTGATAGGGAGCAATGGGAGCTACAAAACCTAGCTTTGAGTGAGTGTGGTCTCGAATGAGTCGAATGAACCGAACCAGCGAACCCTTTCTCGTTGCACTTGGGCCTCCTTTTATAGGCTCAAGGGGTCACCGGCAGTGGCAGCGTAGATGAGGGTACAAATGGAAAAACGATGGTTGGTACACCGACATGCGATGTACAATGCATATACCTAACTCGACGGCAAGGGACAAGATCAATAAATGCCGTCCACATCGCCTAAGCGATCTGTGAGGACCGTCAAGTGCACCACCGTTTGCCACGATGGTAAGCTTGTCGCCGCTTATCGCTGCTCCCGCTGGCTGCTGACCCGCCGACACGCGTGCAGGAGTAGCCCCACGGCGACACGTTGGCGGATGAGCTGGGCGGAGATGAAGAGAGGTTACTGCCGCGGCAAGCACCTTGCAGCGGCTGAATCCTGTCGCTCGGGGCTTGTCGCTCACCAAGCCTTCCGGCAAGCTCCTCTTGCGGGGTCTTGTTTCCTTCGTGCCACTGAGTGGCCTTCCGGCAAGCTCCTCTTGCGGGGTCTTGAATCTTTGTTCTTGAATGGCTCCAAAGGGCAGCGAGATCTTAGCGGTCACTAGGCAAGCCACGCCGCGAGGTGCTGCAACTGCCCATGCGAGTTCGGGATACTAGGGTACCCTACTCTAGTACACCGGCAGGAGCCCCGGGCTGGGCCACACACGGTGCCAGCGCTGTTGGGCCAGGCCCAAAAGCGATTACTGCAGACGCAGCGGCCTAGATCGCGCAATTACTCGCCTCGGACCCACCACGTCCCCCACGAACGGCATGCTCCGGACGTGGCGTCGTGGGAGAGATCGTGGGGGCTTTCTTTAATTGGAAGCGGGCGTCCGCCCCGCCCCTTATAAGCGGGGAAGCAGGGCACTGCGCCCACCTTGCCATTCTTTGTCACATCAAAACCACCGCCGCTCCCCTTCTTCTCAAATCCGAAGAAGCGGCGCCCGCTCCCCATCGCCACCATCGCCATCAGCGCCGTCGGCTTCCTCCACCGCCTCCGCCATGGCTCGGCGATAAGGGAAGGGCGTGAAATCGGCCGGCGCAGCGGCTCATGGCGCTGTGCAAGGCGGGCCCTCTTCGACCCCAGCTCGGCGCAAAGGAGCTGCGGGGCGTACTACCTCTTCGGTCGGCGGAGGCGCGAGGCGCACCAGCGCGAGGTGATCTCCGCCGCCGCATCCGAGAAGGTTTACATCGCAGCTCTTGCATCCCGGTAAATCTTGTCGGCGCGAGATAAAACATCTTTCTTGTC
Organism: Aegilops longissima; assembly: GCA_021605205.1. Classification (NCBI taxonomy): domain Eukaryota; kingdom Viridiplantae; phylum Streptophyta; class Magnoliopsida; order Poales; family Poaceae; genus Aegilops; species Aegilops longissima. The sequence continues at coordinate 152,962,813 of CM038682.1, forward strand.
GCCATGAGCAGAAATGACACTTATTGGGCTGGGCATCTTGAGCAGATTATATGCATAATGAGAGGCTGCCATGAACTTGGCGAGTCTTTGGGCGGCCAAGTATTCCATTGTAGGGCAATGGGAAATCAACAACGTCGAATGTGACCCTCTCGATCCTGAAGTTAAGCTCGCTGCCAAATGTTACTGAAACAGCGTGATCTTCCCTTTCGCTTGCTCCTTCTGGGTTAATTCCTTGAAAAGTGCCGGTCTCTTGAGCTCATTGTCGAGGATCTGAAGCTTACGGAGCACTGCGGAGGAGATCAGGTTTAAGCCGGCCCGCCGTCAACTAGCATCTTGGTGACCTTGAGGTTGCGGATAGTTGGTGAGACCAACATCGGCAAGCACCCGACCGCGATTCTGCGATCAGGGTGGTCCTCAATATCAAAGATGATAGGCGTCTGGACCACTTGAGAGGTCTCGTGACTCTACGGATGGTTACGCAGCATTAACCTCCGCATCCATTGCTTTAGTTGGCGGTGTGAGGTATGCGAGAAGCACCACCGTCAACGCGAGAGGACCTCCGTGGCTTTACGAAACTCCTGCTCATCAGCTTCATCATCCTCCATGTCTTCATCGTCATCTTCGTCTTCATCCTTATCGCGGCGCGGGGAGGTCATCTCCTTGCCGCTGCTTGGCCTTGCCTTGGCGTCCTCCCGGCCGGTCTCTTCTTGCTAGCTACCCTGTACCTTCTGGGCCTTCTCCTTGTCTACGCCGCTTTCGTACTCATATACAGTAGTTCAACAAGCTGCTCGACTTTCTTGCAGCTCTGGAGGTCGTGGCCCTTGGTGCGATGAATCTTACTGTACTATTTGTTGGAGCCGTCACCTTGTCGGCGGCCGCCACGACTGGCGGTCGGTGTCGTGACAACCTCCTTGCGGAGCCACCAACCTTGGCCTTCTGGTGCGCCAAAGATGTCGGGAAGCTGATCGTGACCCATGAACACCTATGGGACTGGCGGACCCGAGTCCCTTGTGGTTTGGAGGCGGAGATTGCGAAGAGCAGATCGGCGATGCACACGAGCAGTTTACCCAGCCGGAGCTCTCCGGAGATAACACTCCTCTGCTGCTTGGTTGATTGTATTGTGTTCTTGCTAGGGAGCAATGGGAGCTACAAAACCTAGCTTTGAGTGAGTGTGGTCTCGAATGAGTCGAATGAACCGAACCAGCGAACCCTTTCTCGATGCACTTGGGCCTCCTTTTATAGGCTCAAGGGGTCACCGACAGTGGCAGCGTAGATGAGGGTACAAATGGAAAAACGATGGTTGGTACACCGACTTGTATAGTGTCTGATGCATATACCTAACTCGACGGCAAGGGACAAGATCAATAAATGACCGTCCTGTCACCTAAACGATGCTGTGAGGACCGTCAAGTGCACCACCGTTTGCCACGATGGTAAGCTTGTCGGCGCCGCTTATCGCTGCTCCCGCTGGCTGCACAGCCCGCCGACCAGCGTCCTGGGTAGCCCCACGGCGACACGTTGGCGGATGGTGGGCGGAGATGAAGAGAGGTTACTGCCGCGGCAAGCACCTTGCAGCGGCTGAATCCTTGTCGCTCGGGGCTTGTCGCTCACCAAGCCTTCCGGCAAGCTCCTCTTGCCGGGTCTTGTTTCGCCGTGCCTGAGTGGCCTTCGGCAAGCTCCTCTTGCGGGGTCTTGAATCTTTGTTCTTGAATGGCTCCAAAGGGCGGCTGAGATCTTAGCGGTCACTAGGCAAGCCACGCCGTGAGGTGCTGCAACTGCCCGTGCGAGTTCGGATACTAGGGTACCCGTACTCACGAACACCTATGGGACTGGCGGACCGAGTCCCTTGTGGTTGGAGGGCGGAGATTGCACGAAGAGCAGATCGGCGATGCACGAGCAGTTTACCCAACCGGAGCTCTCCGAGAGATAACCTCCTCTGCTGCTTGGTTGATTGTATTGTGTTCTTGCTAGGGAGCAATGGGAGCTACAAAACCTAGCTTTGAGTGAGTGTGGTCTCGAATGGTCGAATGAACCGAACCAGCGAACCCTTTCTACGTTGCACTTGGGCCTCCTTTTATAGGCTCAAGGGGTCACCGACAGTGGCAGCGTAGATGAAGGTACAAATGGAAAAACGATAGTTGGTACACCGACTTATGCGATTATGCGGTGCATATACCTAACTCGCGGCAAGGGACAAGATCAATAAATGCCGTCCACATCGCCTAAGCGAGTCTGTGAGGACCGTCAAGTGCATGGGCTCCCTCGGCGGCGCGGTTCCTCCATGACATCTTCCCCACCACTCGTCAGCTCCGGTGGTGGTGGGTTTAACAGCAGACGGCTCTGCTGCCGCCGAAGCCTTCTTCTTGGGGCATGTTGATGAAGGTGATGAAGAAGTTGCTCGTGTGACCGCTGGATCAGGTTCACACAGCCTCGGCGCCCCTACAGCGCGCCAAGATGTCGGGGAAGCTGATCGTGACCCACGAACACCTATGGGACTGGCGGACCGAGTCCCTTGTGGTTCGGAGGAGGCGGAGATTGCGAAGAGCAGATCGAGGTGATGCACACGAGCAGTTTACCCAACCGGAGCTCTCGGAGATAACACTCCTCTGCTGCTTGGTTGATTGTATTATGTTCTTGCTAGGGAGCAATGGGAGATACAAAACCTAGCTTGAGTGAGTGTGGTCTCGAATGAGTCGAATGAACGAACCAGCGAACCCTTTCACGTTGCACTTGGGCCTCCTTTTATAGGCTCAAGGGGTCACCGGCAGTGTAGCGTAGATGAGGGTACAAATGGAAAAACAGTGGTTGGTACACCGACTTGTACGATTATGCGGTGCATATACCTAACTCGGCGGCAAGGGACAAGATCAATAAATGCCCATCCACATCGCCTAAGCGATTACAGCGAGGGACCGTCAAGTGCACCACCGTTTGCCACGATGGTAAGCTTGTCGGCGCCGCTTATCGCTGCTCCCGGCTGGCTGCACACCCACCGACCGCGTGCTGGGTAGCCCGGCGACACGTTGGCGGATGAGCTGGGCGGAGATGAAGAGAGTTGCCTTCGCGGCAAGCACCTTGCATGGCTGAATCCTGTCGCTCGGGGCTTGTCGCTCACCAAGCCTTCCGGCAAGCTCCTCTTGCGGGGTCTTGTTTCGCCGTGCCTGAGTGGCCTTCGGCAAGCTCCTCTTGCGGGGTCTTGAATCTTTGTTCTTGAATGGCTCCAAAGGAGCGTGAGAGATCTTAGCGGTCACTAGGCAAGCCCTGCAGCGAGGTGCTGCAACTTCCGTGCGAGTTCGGATACTAGGGTACCCGTACTCACGAACACCTATGGGACTGGCGGACCGAGTCCCTTGTGGTTGGAGGCGGAGATTGCCGAAGAGCAGATCGGCGATGCACACGAGCAGTTTACCTGGCCGGAGCTCTCGGGAGATAACACTCCTCTGCTGCTTGGTTGATTGTATTGTGTTCTTGCTAGGGAGCAATGGGAGCTACAAAACCTAGCACTGAGTGAGTGTGGTCTCGAATGAGTCGAATGAACCGAACCAGCGAACCCTTTCTCGTTGCACTTGGGCCTCCTTTTATAGGCTCAAGGGGTCACCGACAGTGGCAAGCGTAGATGAGGGTACAAATGGAAAAACAGTAGTTGGTACACCGACATGCGATTGTCTGATGCATATACCTAACTCGGCGGCAAGGGACAAGATCAATAAATGCCCGTCACATCGCCTAAGCGATCTGTGAGGACCGTCAAGTGCACCACCGTTTGCCACGATGGTAAGCTTGTCGGCGCCACTTATCGCTGCTCCCGCTGGCTGCACAGCCCGCCGACGCGTGCTGGAGTAGCCCCCGGCGACACGTTGGCGGATGAGCTGGAAGCGGAGATGAAGAGAGGTTGCCTTCGCGGCAAGCACCTTCTGCGGCTGAATCCTTGTCGGCGCTCGGGGCTTGTCGCTCACCAAGCCTTCCGGCAAGCTCCTCTTGCGGGGTCTTGTTTCCTTCGTGCCTGAGTGGCCTTCGGCAAGCTCCTCTTGCGGGGTCTTGAACTCTTTGTTCTTGAATGGCTCCAAAGGAGCATTGAGATCTTGGTGGTCACTAGGCAAGCCACGCGGCGAGTGCTGCAACTGCCCGTGCGAGTTCGGATACTAGGTACCGTACTCACGAACACCTATGGGACCTAGCGGACCGAGTCCCTTGTGGTTGGGAGGGCGGAGATGCACGAAGAGCAGATCGGCGATGCACACGAGCAGTTTACCCAGCCGGAGCTCTCGGGAGATAACACTCCTCTGCTGCTTGGTTGATTGTATTGTGTTCTTGCTAGGGAGCAATGGGAGCTACAAAACCTAGCCTGAGTGAGTGTGGTCTCGAATGAGTCGAATGAACCGAACCAGCGAACCCTTTCTCGTTGCACTTGGGCCTCCTTTTATAGGCTCAAGGGGTCACCGACAGTGTGGCAGCGTAGATGAGGGTACAAATGGAAAAACGATGGTTGGTACACCGACATGCGATTATGCGGTGCATATACCTAACTTTCGGCGGCAAGGGACAAGATCAATAAATGCCGTCCTGTCGCCTAAGCGATTCTGTGAGGACCGTCAAGTGCATGGGCTCCCTCGGCGGCGCGGTTCCTCGCCTGGCGTCTTCCCCACCACTCGTCGGCTCGGTGGTGGTGGGTTTGGCAGACTGCTCTGCTGCGCGAAGCCTTCTTCTTGAGGGCATGTTGATGAAGGTGATGAAGAAGTTGCTCGTGTGACCGCTGGATCAGGTTCACACAGCCTCGGCGCCCTACTGGCGCACCAAAGATGTCGGGAAGCTGATCGTGACCCACGAACACCTATGGGACTGGCGGACCCGAGTCCCTTGTGGTTGGAGGGGCGGAGATTGCCGAAGAGCGGATCGGCGATGCACACGAGCAGTTTACCCAGCCGGAGCTCTCGGAGATAACCTCCTCTGCTGCTTGGTTGATTGTATTGTGTTCTTGCTAGGGAGCAATGGGAGCTACAAAACCTAGCTTTGAGTGAGTGTGGTCTCGAATGAGTCGAATGAACCGAACCAGCGAACCCTTTCTCGTTGCACTTGGGCCTCCTTTTATAGGCTCAAGGGGTCACCGACAGTGTAGCGTAGATGAGGGTACAAATGGAAAAACAGTAGTTGGTACATCGACATGCGATTATGCGGTGCATATACCTAACTTTCGGCGGCAAGGGACAAGATCAATAAATGCCGTCCACATCGCCTAAGCGATTCTGTGAGGGACCGTGAAGTGCACCACCGTTTGCCACGATGGTGAGCTTGTCGGCGCCGCTTATCGCTGCTCCCGCTGGCTGCACAGCCCGCCGACGCAGCGTGCTGGGTAGCCACGGCGACACGTTGGCGGATGAGCTGGGCGGAGATGAAGAGAGGTTACTGCCGCGGCATGCACCTTGCATGGCTGAATCCTTGTCGCGCTCGGGAGCTTGTCGCTCACCAAGCCTTCCCGGCAAGCTCCTCTTGCCGGGGTCTTGAATACTTTGTTCTTGAATGGTTCCAAAGGAGCCGCTGAGGATCTTGGCGGTCACTAGGCAAGCCCTGCCACGGGGTGCTGCAACTGCCCGTGCACGAGTTCGGGATACTAGGGTACCCCTACTCTAGTACACCGACACGTGGCAGTCATGAGTTTTCAACCCTTGTACCTTGTTTCCATCTGCACTGACTCTCCTTTCAGGTTGGAAGCAAATCCATGTGGGAATCTCACGTGTGAGGACCTCGCAGAATTCTTTTCTTTTACCTTGTGCAAGGCATTACCACGGTGGTGCCATATCACATGGTTTACCTTCATCTTGCGTGCAAATCCTTTCGATACCTAGGTGTGTCAAATCAATCCTAGATTTTAAGGTATATTTCATCTTGCCTTCAATGTTAAGAAGTGTGCCGATAATGCTGTCACATATATTTTCTTGATGTGCATCACATCAAGATTATGCCATGAATCAAATCTTTCCAATACTCCAAGTCCCACAAAGTGGACTGCGGGTAAACAATAATCTCTCTTCTACCGTGCCACGCTTCCTTTTCCCGCTACCATTACCAGGATGGTTTCCTGGTGTAATATGCCTGACCTTCTCTAATTCCACTTGCAACTCATCGGTGGTGAGTCTCTTTGGCGCATCATGGTTTTCATCCTTTGCATTAAACACATGTCTTTGGTATTTCTAGGATGCGGCTTGTCCTTGGGAAGTCAACGGCGGTGTCCAATGTAACAGATCTTGCTAAGTATTGCGTATGACAGTGATTCTGTCACAGCGAACACATGCATTATAACCATGTGTCGTTAATACGACATAGTGCCCAAAGCGGATAATCATGGATGCACCAAATTACAACAGCCATGAGAAAGAAATCAGCTGGTGGGCTGCTATATAGGTCTCGGTGAGAACACCCTTCCATAGTTGTTGAAGTTCCTCCACAAGAGGCTCCATGAACAAATCAAAATCCTTTCCGGGACTTTTGGACTGGGATGAGCAAGGCCATCATGTAGTTTGATTCTTTAGTGCGAGACATTTGGAGGCATGTTGTAAGGATAACAAGCTTGGCCACATGCTATATGTGGTGCTCTGGTGGCCAAATGGGTTAAATCCATCTGAAGCTAAGCCAAGTCTAATGTTTCTCGGGTCATGACAAACTCTTTGTGTTTATCACTGAAGCTTTTCCACTCACTACCATGAGATGGATGGCTCATTACATTCTGATCTCTGTACTCCTGGTTCCTAGAATGCCACAGTACATCCTCTCTTGTTTCAACATCATGAAACAACCTCTGCAATCTTGGTGTAATTGGAAAATGTCTCAGAACATTATGAGGAATCCTCTTCACAACATCGCCATCTTTCCATCTTGATGATTTGCATTTCAGGCATTCACTTAAGTTGGCATAATCCTTCCGGAATAGAACACAATTATTCTTGCAAACATGGATCATATCATATCCAATTCCAATTGCACGAAGGAAATTCTTCATTTCTTGTAGGTGTGTGGCAGCTCGGGCCTTGTCTGGGAAAGATTTGCGGAAAGTAGCCAACATCACATCAAATGATTTGTTGGTCATCCGCTCAGATGTCTTCACCTGAAGAAAGGTGACCATAGCTGAGAATATTGACAGCTTATTTCCTGGGGTGACAACAACGTTGCATTGGTCCAACATGCGGGCCCACCATTTTTCTTCTGCAGGTGAAAGTTCACGGAATGCACGAGCATTTAGTAGCATTATTCAATGTTGGTCAAACTCACTGGCTCCGCCACCACCATCTCCTCCTCCTCTTCCACCTGAGCATCAGGCAGATCAAGATGGTGATCTGCTGCTTCCACGTAGTCAATAACATTGACGTTCACAACTTCACCATGATGAACCCACCTAGTATATGTGACCGACATCCCATACAAGTTTAGATGATTTTGCATAGTTGGTGGGGTCTTGTAACTGAATTCATACAACTGCTACAGGCGAGCACATCTGATTTGGACCACCGCACTCAGCTCGATAAAGTTCATGAAGTTTTCAACCCCTCGACATATGCAGCGGAGAATCTTGAGCGAAGTTATCAAGTCATGTCCATCATTGAACATACAAATTAGTTCTTCTACTAGACATTACAGGAAAAACATATATGCTTTTTATGAAGTCCAGAAAAAAATACCTAGGTCGATGTCTAAAGCTATGGCAAGATATTTGGACGAGCAGATCTAAGTAACGAAATATATGTAAAGCTAATTCAGCAAACAGATTTGAGTGCTAAATTATGGCAGGCTGTTTCAGCAGTCAATGAGACACAGCCATTGAACTATCAAGGCCATTGCAGCAACAAAGATCGAGTATAAAATGGTGTAGAGCTATTTCACCTAACAGATTGGCTACTAGACCATGGCAATCTACGTCACAATAAATATATGGCAAGATATTTTAGCAACTAATCGGCCTTGGCATGCCATCTCAGCTAAGCAGATTGAGTGCGAACAGGGCAAGGAAGCTTCTTAAGCGAGCATATTGACGATAAACTACTCCGGCAAGCAGTGAGATTAACGGCGTCTATCGGCTAACATTCAGCGCTACACCGACATGAGCAGGGCCTCGGTCTAGAATGTGCGTACCGTGGGAAAGCTGACCGCCGTCGTCTCCCCTGACGTCGCCCGTGATGGCGGCGCTGACCGCCGTCGTCTCCACAAACGTAGCAGAGGTGGCGGCGCAGCTGAAGGCGGCAGTCTCGAGGCGTACTATGGGGCGAGAGGATCGTCGTCGTCCCTCGACGAACATGGCGCCGATGTATCGGCGAGGCGGGGAGGCGGCTTTAGCGGGCGAATGGATTGGAGGGGCGGGGGGTTGGGGAATATTTGGCGTGGGGCGGTTGAATCGGTTGAGGAATTTTTGTGTGTGTGGGGGAGGATTTTCGCGCGATGGGTGGGGGAGTTTGGCGCATGGTCGGTTTCTCCAAGTGCAGTCCCGTGTCGGTGAAGAGGCAAGCGAAGCGCGTTCCGTTTGCGTGAGCGTGTGCAGGACGAGCGTGTGTGGGGTGCAATCGACGCGACAGGAGTGTTGTGAGTGTACCGCCTTTTTCCTTTTAAACTAGTAGGTGCCGCCCCTCAAAAAAAAATTGTTGCTTCGTGCGATCCATCGATACTACTACTAGTAATCTGGTAATCCCGACTAAAATGGCGTGGCTGGGTCTTTTCATGCGATATCTTTGGGAGGTTGGCTTAGTTGGGTTTTTAGATTTGTCTCGGTTCAATAAAAAGCGAGTTGGTGATGATGGTGTGCTGTCATCCTGCAATATAGGCCGTCGATCTATATCTAACGGATAGGAAGGAAACTATGACAATTACCGCACTCCTCTCCACATTTGCAGATAAGGCTTTCCCTCGTTCATCCTTTTCTCCCACAAGATCTTGATCTTCCGTGTGCATACGGGCATCTTGCTAATACTCCCACAATATGTATATTATTGTGAAAGTTCATATACACCGGCGAGATTAATGCAAACACGAAGATTTTCATTAAATTTCCAACTTTTATAGGACAGAAAAATAGAAGAAACCCGACCCTAAACCTATTCTCTGGCGGCGACCGGCGTCCTCCATCTCGATCTCTATATGCAGGCGGGGTTCAAGACTCGTGAAGTGAAGGTGCGGTCTCGGCGAGGAAGAAGCGAGAACACAGGATCTGGACCGGCAGTTGGCACACCATGCCCTGCCGCCTCCATGCCCTACTCATCCTCGGAGGCCCCGACCTCGGCGGTGCGGGCGTTGGGCGGCGGCAAGTAGGGCAGCGTGGTGACGGTGCTCCCATCGTTAGCCGCCAGCGTGGCCACCGCTTGTGCGGTCGCGTCCGCGTCCGGCTGCTGCTATTGCATCGCGAGAGGCGACTTGAGCGAGGGCGGCGACCTCGAGCTTCATCCCGAAGACAAGCTCTCGCGGGCGTTCGCACTTGCGGTCATGGCGGATGTAGTGCGGTAGGAGGACGATGCGCTATGGTGTGGAGGTTAGCTGGGCGTTGCCGCTTTAAGTAGCGCATTCGGTGAGGCCAAGCATCCGGGTGCGTCATTAAATCGCGGAGTTGGTTCCTCGGGCACCGAGCCTCTTAACGACATCTGAGCAGACGGAATGAATGCGGGCAGCTGGCGCGGCTGGGAGCGCACCGCATGCGGCGCGAGGGCGAGGGCTTTGGTGTGCGGAGTTAGTCAGCTGTGGTCGTAGTAGCGTTGGAATGCCCTTTGCTCAAATCGATCCCGCATGTCATTGAAAAAGCAAGGCGACCGGCATGGTCTCAGGTCGGAGGATGCAGTTGGCGTGCTACACCACTCCAGCGGACGCGTCGCGGTGCCCGTGCATCCTCGGCGAGCGGTGTTGGGGTGTGTTTGGATTGTGGCCAAAGTGCACCTTACCAAAATTTTGGTCATACCCAAAGATTGGTCTTTGTTTGGATGGTTGCCATTTTTTGGCATGCCAATGAACTCTAGCCAATTCTAGTTCATTTTTCTTGCCAATGTCGGCCAAATCATGGGCAACCAATACCTCAACCAAAATTTTGGTCATGACCCAAAGATTGGTCCTTGTTTGGATGGTTGCCATTTCTTTGGCATGCCAATGAACTATAGCCAACTCTAGTTCATTTTTCTTGCCAATGTCGGCCAAATCATGGGCAACCAATAGCTCAACCAAAATTTTGGTCATGACCCAAAGATTGGTCTTTGTTTGGATGGTTGCCATTTCTTTGGCATGCCAATGAACTCTAGCCAACTCTAGTTCATTTTCTTGCCAATGTCGGCCAAATCATGGGCAACCAATACCTCAACCAAAATTTTGGCTACCCAATGCTTTGATGGGGCAACCTTGGGCACAAACCAAACATACCGTTGGTCGTGCCACAGCACTAATGCCACCCTCGGCTGCTGAAACCGACCGTGTCTATAGCGATATGAGTGTGTCGCTCACCATGATCGCCGTGTCGAGGCGGTGCTAGAGCTGCGCCCGTTGTTGGCTAACGACCCGCATGAGCGGTTGTCGGTGGCGAGGAGGTCGTGGGCCAGCCCTCCATTGGACCAGTCTGCGCTCGTCGTCCCGGCAGGTGTGCCCCCATGTCGGTTTCCCTATTTTCCGGCCATATTGGCGTCGGTGCTCGCGTTGCGCATTAGGCCTTTCACTATGTAGGCCAAGCGAGACAACTTATTGTTTATTTGAGCCGCAAGTGTAATCATGTGGCGTTTTCTTATTCTCATTCCTCTCAACCCTCTTCTCCATCGATCATGTAAGCCCTCGATCGAGTCCATCCTCCGCATGCCTCATTTGAACATTCCGCCCGGTATCATTCGCATGTACCCACCTAGTCCTCTTCAATAGATCTCGGACCCGAGATGAAATCGAGAGGAGCAGTGAGAACACGTGATACCTAAAGCGGATTCAAAATTCGAACCGGTGATCATAGCATCCGCAAATCATATATAAAGGGTATTCAATGTTCATTTCGTTTTTGAACATACAATATACTCCCTCCTATCCTTTCTACTTTACATATAAGTTTCATGTGTAGTCAAAGTATCTCTACTATGATCAAAAAGGTATGAACATTCAACAACGCCCAATCAATATTGTTAGATTCGTACGTACTCCTAGATTGTTTCCAATTTGACTATTGACAAGATTAATAGTACATGAGATGTATAATGTGAAAATTATATCATTGGAAACTCCTTTCACATACAAAACTGACCGTATGCTTTATGTAAGTTGCACGTTATATATTATTACTCTAACATTTTGTCAAAGTTAGCCTTGAAAAACGCATTAGACCCTGTATGCTTTGTGTAAGTTGCATGTCATATATAATTACTCTAACATTTGTGTAAGTTGCATGTCATATATTATTACTCTAACATTTGGTCAAAGTAGTATAGTGGAAGTGGATCCTCGGCGTAGGTATCCTGCCTTACCCTCCCTTCGGTCACTTCTTGGCGGACCCCATGCTTGCTAGGCCCGTATGTCGGTTACTCAATGGGTTCGACCACGTCGAGGATCCTTATCCATAGTATACTCCCTCTGTTTTATTTACTCCGCATAAAGCGGAGGGTGGTGTTATAATAAATGGCAGGCGGGGAGGGAGGGGCGTCGGTTTGCTCTCAAGCTGCGGTCCCTGGCGGCGAAAACACAAGGCAAGCGCGTTCCATTCGGTGGCGGCGTGGAGGTCCAGCGTGCGGGCTGCTGCTTGAGCGTGACAAGAAGCGATGTCAGTCAAAACCGATTGACCCGTCGTCACGGAACCACTATTCACACGGAACCTTGGCTGCTCGGCCTCGCCAGCCACTGCCTAAAACCACACCAAATCTCAGCCCATTCCCCACCTTCCGATCCCCTAGCCGCATCAGCGTCCCTAGTTCACCGGAAAGCCATAGTGCGCGCAAGATCACTTACTACAAGATCTTGGCGCGGGCGCCACGCAGAAATCACGGCGGCGGTCGGCGCCACAGACCTCCGTTCCCAAGCTCGCTGCGGCGGGCCAATCCCGAGTTCTCTGGAGCCAAGCTACGAGGAGGAGAAGCCGATCAATGTTCACTGCGGAGGTCGCGGCGCGAAGGCCCCGATGGGTATGAGGCGATGGATGTCGACTTCGTGCGGCGTCGAGTCCCCCATGGTGCGAGCGGACCAAGGGTTCAACATGGCAATACTAAAGGAGGACCGGAGGCGGAGGCTCAACTTCGGCGGGGGCGCGCATCTGCTGCCATCGAGGCTCTCTGCGGCGGAACGGATGTCGTGGATGTGAGAACCGGGGGCGGAGGCTCAACTTGGCGGGCGCGCGGATGCCGCTGCCATCGTGGCCCTCCTGCGGCGAAACCGAGCGTCTGGACATGAGCAGGCGTTAGAAGCTTGACTTCGGCGAGCAGCGCGGATGCCGCTCTCGCCGGCGCCCTCCTACAGGCGGAACCGGGCGTCCTCGACTTGAACCGGACTATGCTCTCGTCGCGTGAGGCGCCGCACGCTCCACTTGAGCGAGTAGGCTGGAGGCGAGGACAACCATGGTGCGGAGACACGCGTCGGCAGCGACGGCTGGTTCACGCCGGCAGCCAAAACAGACGAGGCCGTCTCTTTCATGGCGATGATAGTTTTCTTTATGTTGTTGTTTTATGGATCTTTTGCTGTGTAAAACATATTGTACTATATTTGTTATGCAAGTCGCTTTGACTTGGGTCGATCTACCATTTCAGGCGGTTGGATGAATATCCTCGTCTCTAACCCTTCTTTCCTTCTTCCTCACCTCTTCTTCTTCCCCAACAGACCACCCTTACGGGCCTTACGGATACTCCCCAACATGTGGTTGGATAAACATACTCTATGAGCGAAAATTATGTGTCAGCGATAGGATGGTTGAGTTTGGTTTGTTCACATCGACAACACGTGTTAGTGAGGTGCGTTCCTTGGTTGGGTTTGCGGTGTGCGGGAAGCTGTTGTGTGAGGTGCGGTGCGACCCATGGCGTGCAGGAAGCGACCGTGTGAGGTTGAGTGCGACCGCGACAGCCGTCGCGCAAGTGTACCTCCTTCTCATTTGAAAACTTTAGGCAAGCTTGGCAAAAATGTGTGGCGAAGTTTGGCAATGCAAGGCCTAGACCCAAACAGGATAAGTACGTACGTACTAGGAGTACTAGTGTTAAAAAAGAAAGGCGGGGTTTTCCTTCGCGGGATTTAATCGATACAAATCCTCTTTTCACATGTCAATTAATGCGTATTTTTTCGAAAGACCAAAGAGCTAACCATCTCACTCCTCATCGCTTGATTAATGCAGCGCCATGCAAACCAATCTTCTCACTTCCGCATGTATGCAGGGGATATTAATGTCCTTGGTTGCTAACCCCATCAATTTTGCCTTGATTAGTGTTAGTGTCCCTTTGCAAATTGTAATTTTGATAATACTGGCCTTGTGTACAAAAAAAATGGAGGTAGTAACTATATTTGACTTCCTTCCCCATTACGGTGACGTCGACAATTTTTTTTGTGGTTTGGCGAAGTGCATTGACGGAGAACACCATTGAGGAGACCACGATAAGTCATTACATGAAGTGTAAGCCTACAAGCGAGACAACCACCTTATTTGCATCCGGAAGTCCTTTACTAGTACTACTACTAGGAGTACTAGTGCGGTGAGATGGTTTCTCGAAGAAGGCGATGGAGAATCTGGTCGTGAAGAGTGAAATGATGGTTGCCGTCCGTGCTTTGTGATTTGATGCCTCACTGCTTTGTGATTTGTGATAGAAGGAGCAGGGAGTAGACTCATGCTCTATCTTTGTACTACATGCGTCCAAGCATGGGAGAAAAAAAGAGCGTTGCATTTTCTATTCCTTCAATCAATCAATCGAGGAGCTTGGTTCCATCTTTTGGCTTTAGCAACACCGTCCACAATGGTTCCCACGATGCCAAAAGCTATTTTCACATTTGGCTACACATTGTGGATGCCCTTAACCGTGCCACTTGGTTTTGCTCCTGTGTGCTATCTATACAAATCTCAATTATATTAATCTAAAAATTATAGAATCAAGATTAGTAAAAGGAGGTGATTTTGCCAGCGGATGGCGGTTTGCTAACATCACGGTCCCGTGTCGGTGCTTTACCAAGCCGATCCGCGTCCTACATGAGGCAGAACAACGGCGAAGCAACACGTGGTTAAGTTGAAGAAGATGAGGGAAGCGAATTCAGCAGCGAGTGAAATGATGGTTGCCGTCCTCAACTTCTTTTTAGCATTATTACTTTGTCCCTCAACAAGCTGCGGAAAGGTGCAGCTTTGTGATTTGCGCCTCATTGCTCATTACTACGCGGCGCCATGGTAGGGTGCTTCACCCGGCTGCTCTGCTTGTATCTTTGATGCAGCGTGGACCCGGTAGCTTGATGTCCCACATGTCGTGAAAGGGACTAGAAGATTTATGAAGCGGCGCTCCACTCTTCTGACGGAGGTAGGCGACCACGACGGCCCGGTGAAATGTCACTTGTCTTGTATAGTACTATAGTTTTGCTGTTTAAATGCGATCCATCGATACAAACCGATTAAGCAGGAAAGGCGGGATTTTTCCAGCGATGAATAATCTTGGCCATACATTTCAAAGGAAATTTTAGTGTATGCAAACTGAATAATTATAAGTTTGCTAGAGTGTAGTAGTAGTGCTGTATTGCATAGTAGTTAGATGTAACATGCGAGCGTGTAGAGATGTAGTTTTGGAGGGCCTCTGAGAGAGAAAAGCGTATCTGGTCACGAATTTCAGAATAAGCTGATTACGGTCACTATATACGTTTTGTGGTGATTATCCGGTCACTTGCTCACAGTTCAGCATCGGATTGCACTCTGTTGACCGGCCAAATAGTCTGCGTGGCGCCATGTTGACTAGTTAAATTGACCACATTCCTTGTGGGTCCCACTGTCGATTCACATAGGGAAAAGGTCAGATAAACACAAATTTACCTTGGTAGCGGCAAGGCTCCAACCCGTGCAGGAATCACCTTTGTTGTGTATGTATGCATCGGGGCTGATGTCTGCGCATGCATGTGTAGGTTGAGCACTTGAGCGTGAGAGTGTGTGTTGGTCGTGTGGTGTATTGGTGTGTGCATGCATGCGTGCGTGCGTGTGTGTGTTGGGTGCATGTGTTTGTGTGTGTGTGCGAGTGTTGCGTGCGTGCGTGGCTGCATGTGTACGTGTGAGTGTAGCGTGCGTGCGTGGGTGCATGTGTTTGTGTGAGTGTTGCGTGGATGCAGTTCGTGTGCATGCGTGCATGTGTATAATCACCCACCAGCTCTGTGTGTTAAAACAAGCGGCTCGACATACCAATACAAGGCCACCTTGTCCGCTGTGCCCGCGGTCATGACTTCAAACCACCGTCAAAATATTTTTTTGTCGTTTGTTTTCATTCTTACTAGCAAGATGCCCGTGCGTTGCACGTAACATCAAGATGCATTTGTATGGTTTGTTTATCTTGTGAGCGAAAAGGATGAACGAGGGAAGGCCTTATTTGCAAATGTGGAGAGGTGTGTGGATACCTTTTTGCAAAATTGCCATAGTTCCTTTCCTATCCGTCAGATATAAATCGGACAGCCTATATTGCAGGATGGCAGGCACACCATCATCACCAACTCTTCTTTTTATAAGAGTGTATTTTATAAGAGTAGATGTAGAGTAGATACAAGTCGACAAGTGGGCACGATGGTAGTGAGATAATGTGATGCAACACTAGAGGTGCCACGTGGAGCGTTTAACTGGTCAACTAGTCATGTCATGAGAAATCTGAGTTATACGGTGAGCCGTGACGTATAATAACCACTAAACATAAGCGGTGGCGTAATGAGTGGATTATGAAGTCAATGTATGTATCGTGCTTTCACTTCAAATACAATGATCGTCATTGCATATATCGCGAGAGAAAAGATGAAACAGCGTAAATTTTAGGGGCTTACTTTTAGAGGACACGGAGATAGTTTTGTGTGCATCGTGAAAGGGGCATACTGGGGGGTGTATGCGATGGAGAGAGATGCTCTTCATTTCTCTTTATTATGACTAACTTTGTATATAATATAAAAATATACAAATTCACGGTCTTGGAATAAATATCATTGTGGGCACCATGCAATATAAATTAGCGTTAAGTACTCCTCCATATAACTTTGTGATGTTGTATATATGTAGAAACTCTAAAATAATTTTTGTCCACACTTTATTCAAAAGGAATGTTGTATCGAAATAAGCGTGAAGAGGGCTCTTTAGATCAGCAGAGTGCGTGATGTAACATGTGTGAATGTGTAGTTGATGCATTTGGCGGGGCCTAGAGAGGTATGTGTGTGTATTACGTGTTGAGAGAGGCATGGATAGAGGGGGCCGAGGCGTGGGAGAGATAGCACGAGAAATGAGAGTGGTCTAGAGAGAGAGATGAATATGGCGTCCGACAAGAGATTCCATTCCCTTGAGTGTGTATATGCAATGGGGGAGGAATAGAGGCACCAGGAGAAATTTTCTGTGTGTGTGGTGTTTGTGTTGGTATGTGTGGGTGTGAGAAGATAATGAGACGTGGGGGCAGAGGGTGTGTCACCGCGTGAGGTCCGGTGTAACATCCCAAATTTCCTATTTGGAATGTTTTACAATTATAGCTAAGCATCTATGCATATTGTTTGAATTTGAGTGACATTTGAAGTTTCAGAAGTTTTTGAGTTGTTGGAATTTGAATTCAAATTGGCAGTTGAAAATTATTTCAAAACTATGCCTGACAAATACTTGAGAAAAGGTATGAGAGGAGTAAGCATGACACTCCAAATATGTCAGATGAAAAACCCTGCCAAAAAGTTTGAATTCAAATTTTGATTTTATTTGGGATTTTAGAAAATGTTTTTTAAAAGTTTGAGTTTGCCCTGGAAAATGTTCAAATTATAGGAATATTCCCTGATCATTTTGATATATATATGTCCTATATAAAAATATATATATATATATATATATATATATATATATATATATCTAATATATTTCTCTCTCTCTCAAATTCAAAAAAAAAATAGAAAAAGAAAAGGGACCCAGGCGCCCGGCTAGCCAGCCCATGACCCGGCACCCAGGCTGAGCCAGTGAGGCAGGTCAGCCCGGCCTAGCCGCGCCCGACCGAGCCGACCCAGCGCCGCACCCCGAAGCCCCTACCCCTCGGTCGCCCGTCGCTCATGCCCCTCCCCTCTCTCACCGACACCCCGGACCCACCTCTCCTTCTTCCTCCCCACGCCACACCGCGCCGCCGCCTCGCCGGAATCCCGAAGGATCAGGATCGCCTCCCGATCCTCGCCCGATCTACCCCTCCTCAAGCCGGTTTCCCACCCCCTATAAATACCCCCCTCGCCCGTTCCCCACTTCCCCTCGCCCGACCCTCTCTCTCGCCGCAATCGCTCACGGAGCACAGCGCGCCGCCCGCGCCATTGTTACCACCCAGCCGCCCGAACCCCTCGAGCTCCCCGACTCCACCAGAGCCCCCCTTGCTCCGCCCGCCCCCGGAGGTCTCCATCGTCGCCCGGACCACCCGAACCACCAGCGCCGTCACCGCCCGAAACCGCCGTCACCGTCGACCACCGCGGTAAGCCACGGAATCTTCCCCCGTCCGATCTAGGATCAACGCATTAGATTAGATCCCCGAAGAAATACGGTTTATTGGGTTTTAGTTTAAAGATCCGGTTTATTCGGTTTTAAATTCTGTTTTTATTAGACCGGCCCGACTCGGTTTAATCCTTGCGTGGTAGCGTTTTAGCTATATTACGCTTGGCGTTAGATAGGCCCATTAGCGCGGTTTTCTTTTAGTTATTTTTTTCATTTCTGTTTTTAAAGAATAGTTTCAGTTTTGTAAAATCCATATCTTTTAATCTACTTAATATTTTAATTGATTCTTTTTGTTAGTTTGCAAATTTATTGAAGTTTCTGTAGAAAATATGTTTGGCCATGTTTAAATTATTTAAAACTGTTTTATTTTAGTTTTAGACAGATTAGTAATTCTGCTATAAAATGAGTTAGAATTATTTTATTTTAGTAATTCTTTTTGTCACTACTTTATTTTGTCCTTGCCTAACCGTAGGAATTTATTTGGGCATTTTAGATTTAATAAAAAATAGTTTTAATCAAAACCATGTGGTTCTTATTTATTTAACTAGCTCTGTTTTCCTATTGTTTTATTTAGCAAATAATTTTATTTTTCCTATGTGATAGTTTATTTTAGGTTAGCTTCGTAACTTTAGAATAAGAACTTTTATTTACAATAAATAAAATTTTTATTTTAGTTTTTCTTACTAGGATTGTTATAGGCATAATAGGAGTTCTATAATAGCTTTTGATGTGATTCTTTTTGCTCCTAGTTGCATGATGTTTTCTTTTCTGTTAGTTAGCAAAAACCCATGCTTAGGTTCTGTTAAGAAAAATTTTGTTGTGTAAAACTATTTCTTGGTTGTTGTTTGATATGGTGAAAACATTGATTTGGATTTATTCGAGTTTTCTTTGGGTTTTGGTTCAATTGTTTCATGTGTTATAATAGTATGCTGTTATGTTAAGTGATCATATGTTTGTATGCTTATATGATTGTTGTTTGCCTCGGTAGAATTTCGGTCTGAAGCTTGCTACCACAAGTCCTAGCTTTGAAGATCGTCGACAAGGCAAGTCAATTGATCATGTTTTCCTTTACAATACCTATGATTTTATTGCATTAGAATTATACCTCCCACCATGCATGCAGTAGGAGAATTTGAAGTTATGTTCTTGAGTAGTATCATGAGGTAGGATGAACCCTATTCCCCTTGTTACCATTGCGGAACGAAGTAGTTTATTTTGCTATGCTCGTGAAGCGGGGTTGGTTGAGTGATTCATAAAGGAGATGTGAGAGTCAAGATGATGACAACCCCATGACTTCAAGCTCAAGATGGACTTCAAAATTCACTCTTTGGGTGGAGGGCGGTTGGCGGGCACCTGGAGAAAACCGGTGGTTGGCGGGATGCATGGAGAAGCGCCATGACATCTTGCGAGCTTCACCCAGCCACGAAGAGGCGGATGTATACCCCATTGACGGAAGCTTACTGTGCAGCCGCAAGCCATTATGGGCTCGGCTTGGTCAACCTTAGGCGTGACTCTGGCGGACGGTGCTACGAGATGTAGAAGAGCGGTAGGATTGGATGGGTACGGCGGTGGCGGAGGAACTCTTGGAAGACCTGTTTCGTTCATCCGTCTTCAAACACCATGAAGTGCGAAGACTTAAAGGAGGAGCGATTCTTGCGGGTAAAGTCGCAAACCTCTGCAGTGAAGATCTAATCGATTAGCCGTGTCCCGATTACGGACAATTTGAGCCTCTGGAACTTGGAGTATTTGGATATCTCAACACCACAATTAATAAATTAATTGAGGGATTATTTAATAATTGGGAATGAGACATTGGTTGGCGGAACCATCTCAATAACTACCAACATTTTGTAGTATTTGCAAACAAGTCCACTATTGTAGGATAAAACTGGCTTTTTTGCAAAACCATGAAACTTAGAGCCCCACAGCCAAATTGCATATAGTGTTAGTAATTTTTCATTGTTATTCTCTCTTCAGGACTTGCCGGCATATTCAAAATGCTGACCTACGGCTGCAACGTCTTATGTTGCGGAGGATTATTCGATCGGGGTGAGGCTACGATCCGCGCTTGGCGATTGCCCTTTGAGTCGGATGGACTCGCTATTCTTCTCGCTTCGCAGCTTATTTAGTTTATTTTTCATGAGTTGGCCTTGGCTGAATTTATTCTATTGTAATAAAGACTCGATATGAGAATCGTGTAATAAATTCAGTTGTGATTGAACTTTCATTATTTCATCAATGTCTTGTGTGTGCGGCATGATCTTGGGATGGTACAGCTACGAGAGACTTGACCGATTTTAGTCGGTCGCTCTGAGAGATAGTATCGAGCACCTGTTGACCGTGGGGCGTAACCCCTAGGATCGGAAAGCCATAGGAAGAGACTATTTATTTTATGTCCTTATCATTCCGTAATTCTCCCTGCTCATTTCGACTTCTCTCGATTTTCAACATTCTAGATGGCGCGAGTTCACCCGGTTCTACTACGGAGTTTTGCGGCCGGATGAGGCGATGCCTCTCGGCAAGAAGCTGGTTCAGATCGTGAAGAAGCTGAAGATTGCTCTGCCCTCAATTGCAGGAAGCCTACCAATGCACTTCCGGCGGATACCGCTTCTGAGATTGAGGTGCACATTCGGGAGGACCTTGGAGGACATTGAGCCTATTGACTTTGAGTTTACCGATTTCAATTGGATCCTCGGAAGAGACATGGCGATTTATCGTGCACTTGGACATCTCGAGAAAATGCAGGGCGAGCTCGATCCATCAGACCTCGCCATGATTTCTCGCAGAGCTAGGAATGGAGATATCATCCATACCGTGAAGGCGAATCCATTCTCTCATATGTCCAAGACTTGGAGTGTCTCCTCGAAGCAGGAGATCCGGACTCGCCGTAACTTCGAAGGTACAGGAGGCTGTTATTCGTGGCTGGGCTGGAGGAGAAAGCACACAGACTTCCTTGACCATGAAGAAGAAATCAAGGATTTCATGGAAAGTCGACAAGCTGAAGATGGATGTTGCCGCATTAGAGGAGAAGATGGACTTGGGAAGACCTTTTCAGTGGAGATAGCGGACCCCTCGTGAGCAATGACCAGGATTATGAGGAGAGCTCCTTGAAGAAAGCCGCAAGAGGAGGCACCGCATCGGAGGGCGCCACACGGAGGGCGCCGCACGGAGGGCGCAAGGATAATTGATGAAGACATCTAGTTGACCGCCATGTTATTTTATTTTTCCGTCGATCAGTTAGGCCGTTATTTTCGATTAGTCGTGAGAATTTGTAATCCGAGATTTGAACCATGTTTGAGATGATTGAATAAATGATTGGTGTGATTATGATTGTGCATTCATATGGGTAGTGATATTTTCTCATTAGACCCTTGTTCTATTCTAATTTTCTCATCCACTCCAAAACACGAGATGCCTCCGAGGGCGTGATCCGGTCTCAACTTTCGCGGAGCTCACCCGGTGATCCGGCAGCGAGAATGCCCTCATGCGGATGCTCATCGAACCGAACAACAACAACAACAACAATCCACCGCCACCACCCCTGTTGACAACTTGACCCGCTTCCTAAGGCTGAATCCGCGGTGTTCTCTAGCACCTTGAGCGATTGTGGCCGATGATTAGCTCCGCAAGGTCGGAAGGAGTTAGCCCTGCTGGATGCAGATCACGAGAAAAGTGCGCTTTGCGCATCAGCTCGATGGACCCGCAGCCTCTTGGTGGGAGAACTACACGCCACTTATCCCATCGCCACCATCACGTGGGATCAGTTCGGCGAGGCTTTCGCACCGCTCATGTTTCATTTGGAGCCATGAGTGCGAAGAAGCGTGAGTTCCGCAACTTCGCCCGAGGAACCGTCTTGTGGGGCAATCGTGGATGAGTTCAGCAAGTTAGCTCGCTATGCCCGGATGATGTGGCCACGGATGCATAAAGGAGGAAAAGTTTCTCGAGGACTCAATGGCGAGTGGGAATGCAGCTTATGGTGGCTACCTTCAACAACTACCGGAGCTGGTAGACAAGGCCACCATACTTGAAGGCAAGCAGCAGCAGATTGATAGCATAGCGGAAGTATGGCGGGGAAGTACAACTCGGAGCTCAGCGAAGCCCGTTATGCCCCATACTGGGAGGGCATACCCATCATAACCATGGAGGACATAACCATGGAGGAAATGGGAACAACCGCAACCCGACAACAAGTCGAGGCAATGGAAGCGGCAATGGCAACCAGCATCGTCCTGCCCGGCTCGGAAGGATCTGAGTCACATCACCTATTTCAAGTGCGGAAAACAGGGCACTATGCCACCGACTGCCGGAGGCCAAGCGGAGGAATGGAAGCGGCAATGGAAGCTCAGCAAAGAAGCCCAACCCTTTTCCTCGTGCTCGGGTGAACCACATTGGCGTGGAGGGCGTCTATGATCAGCCGGACATTGTGGTTGGTAAGTTTTATTAAATTCACATCGATATTGGTACTCTTTGATTACGGTGCAGCGCATTCATTCATATCAAGGGTAGTTGTGGAAAAGTTGGGTTGCCGCTAGAACCCTTAGAAGCCCTCTTCCGTCGGTTCGCGGGAGGAGAAATGATGGCGGGCTTAGGCTGTCATGCAACCCTCAACATCGAAACCATAAATTTCCATGAGACCTCATAGTATTGAAACCCGGACCTTGGATGTGATCCTAGGCATGGATAGGTTGGCGAAGTTTGAAGGAAACATAGGCTGTGCCCGCAAGGCGATTCGCTCACCACCCGAAGCGCGAAGAGGATCAAGTATGTATCGGATGTATCGATGAAGAATCGGTGCATTCCCTCACGGGAGTTGTTCGGGAGGAAGTGCCGATGGTGCAAGATTTTCCGATGTGTTTCGGAGGAATTACGAGAATGCCACGGACGAGAGACATTGAATTTCTGATTGAGTTATTGCGGCACAGCCCCAATATCCAAGAGACCCTATCGGATGCCCCGAGCGATTTGAAAGAGATCAAGAATCAAATTAATGAGCTATTGGAGAAGGGATATATTCGACCAAGCTCATCACCTTAGAGAGCCCAGTTCTTTTGGTAGAGAAGAAGGATGGAACCACGAGAATGGTTGTGGATTATTGTTCATTGAGCAGCGTGACCATCAAGAACAAGTACCCTCTACCGATGATTAATGATCTATTTGATCAGCTAGTTGGAGCCAAGGTATTCTCCAAGATCGATCTTGATCGGGGTATCATCGATTGAAGATCCGTGAAAAGGATATACCCAAAACAGCATTCACCACGGTATGGTTTATATGAGTATACCGTCATGTCATTCGGATTGACTAATGCCCTGCATACTTCATGAATTTGATGAACAAGGTATTTATGGAATATCTGGACAAGTTTGTCGTGGTGTTCATCGATGATATCTGATTTTCTCCAAGAGCGAGGAAGAGCATAAGGAACATTTGCGTCTAGTTACGGAGAAACTCCGAGAACATCGATTGTATGCCAAGTTCGATAAATGTGAATTTTGGCTGAAGGAAGTCAGTTCCTCGGACATGTTATTTCGGGAGAAGGAATAGCGATTGACCCGCCAAGGTTGTATCGATCACCGATTGGCGATCGCCCACCTCGATCAAGGAGATCCAGTTTTCTCGGACTCGCGAGGATATTATCGGAGGTTTATTGAGAATTTCTCGAAGATTGCCAAGCCCATGGTGAGCTGTTGAAGAAGGGCGCTAAGTACATTTGGACCGAGGATTGTGAAGCGGTTTCGGGAATTGAAGAAATGTTTGGTTACAGCCCCAATACTGATTTTGCGGACATACACAAGGATTACGGTATATTGTGGCGCTTCTCATCGGGGACTCGGAGGAGTACTCATGCAGGAAGGAAAAGTTGTAGCTTATACCTCCGGACAGCTCGACCACACGAGATGAATTATACCACACATGATTTGGAGTTAGCAGCCGTAGTGCATGCACTCAAGACACTGGAGACATTTCCTTATCGGAAACCGTTGTGATGTTTACACAGATCATAAGAGCTTGAAGTATATTTTCACGCAGAAGAGTTGAACCTCGAGGCGGAGGAGATGGCTAGAGTTAATCAAGGACTATGACATGAGATTGCATTACCACCCGGAAAGGCTAATGTTGTAGCAGATGCTTTGAGCCGTAAGAGTTATGTGAATACTCTTATAGCGGGAGGATTACCCAGGAGTTAGTCGATGACCTCGAGATCTTGATTGGAGATAGTTCGAGAGGATATGTTGCAACTCTGGAAGTTCAGTCCACTTTGGCGAAAGAATTCGTGAAGCCCGAAGTCGGACAAGGAAATTGATGAGATAAAGAAAAGGATGAATGAAGGAAAAGCTAAAGGGTTTCGTAAGGATGAATCACGGAGCTATATGGTTCGAGGATCGTATTTATGTACCCAATGATCCCGAACTCAGGAAGCTAATTCTTGGGAGGCTCATGATTCACCGTACTCGATTCACCCGGTAACACCAAGATGTATCTGGATTTGAAGGAAAGTTTACGGTGGGCGGTATGAAGAAGGATATTGCGAGTGCGTAGCGATGTCGATGTTTGTCAGCAGTAAAGCGAGAACATCGAAGCCAGCAGGGTTACTTCAACCTTTGCGATTCTGGGTGGAAATGGGAAAAACTTGGAATGGATTTTATCACAGGATTACCGGGACCCGTTCAGGTTATGATTCCATCTGGGTAGTGGTTGATCGATTGACCAAGGTAGCTCATTTCATTCCGTGAAGACTACCTATACCAGCGCTAAGTTAGCCAAGATATACATGACCAGGATCGTATATCTGCATGGAGTTCGAGGAGTATCGTGTCGGATAGAGAACACAATTTACCTCAAAGTTTTGGAATCAGTTACATGAAACTTTGGAGTGCGAGGCTGGAGTTGATACACTTTTCATCCATGAGCAGATGGACAGACCGAGAGAGTCAACCAGATCACGGAGGACATGTTGAGAGCTTGTGCGCTAGACTATGGGTCTAGCTGGGATGATAATTTTCCATCTGCGGAATTCTCGTACAATAACAGTTATCGGACCCGATCTGAAGATGGCCCCTTCGAAGCTCTATCACGGAAGGAGTGCGAACACCATTCTTTGTGGGATGGTGTTGGAGATCGAAAACTTTTCGGTCCGATCTTATCAGAGATTCGAAGAAAGTCAAGCTGATTGAGATAGGCTCAAGGTAGCTCGATCGAGGCGGAAGAGTTATGCCGACGATGGCGCAAGGAAGTAACTTACGAGCGGGAGACCGGGCATATCTTCGTGTGTCCCCACCGTGGAGTCAAGAGATTCGGTGTTAAAGGAAAGTTAGCACCCGGTTCATTGGCCCTACAAAATCCTCGAGCGTCGTGGAGAAGTTGCTTACAAGTTGGAATTGCGGAAGGATTGTCCGGAGTGCATGATGTCTTCCATGTTTCTCGGTGAAGAAATGCCATGCCGACATGGCGATATTCCGTTGAGAGACACGGTGCCCCTAGAGGCCATACAGCTCGACGGTGATCGACTTATGAGGAGAAACCGTCCGAATTCTCGAGGCTGCGACGAGTCACCATGACAAGATCATCAAGTTTTGCAAGGTGTTGTGGAGTCATCATTCGAGGAGGAAGCCACACAGGGCGAGAAAAAGACCTCCGCCAACACCACCGCACCTATTTGCTAGCCAACCCGAATCTCGAGGGCGAGATTCATCTTAAGGTGGGTAGGTTTGTAACATCCCAAATTTCCTATTTGGAATGTTTTACAATTATAGCTAAGCATCTATGCATATTGTTTGAATTTGAGTGACATTTGAAGTTTCAGAAGTTTTTGAGTTGTTGGAATTTGAATTCAAATTGGCAGTTGAAAATTATTTCAAAACTATGCCTGACAAATACTTGAGAAAAGGTATGAGAGGAGTAAACATGACACTCCAAATATGTCAGATGAAAAACCCTGCCAAAAAGTTTGAATTCAAATTTTGATTTTATTTGGGATTTTAGAAAAATGTTTTTTTTAGTTTGAGTTTTGCCCCTGGAAAAATGTTCAAATTATAGGGAATATTCCCCTGATCATTTTGATATATATATATATGTCCTATATAAAAAATATATATATCTAATATATTTTCTCTCTCTCTCAAATTCAAAAAAAATAGAAAAAAAAGGGACCAGGCGCCCGGCCAGAACCAGCCCGACCCGGCCGGCACCAGGCGGCCCGGCCAGCCAGCCCGGCCACCCGGCCCGCGCCCGCCCCGAGTCGACCCAGCGCCGCACCCCGAAGCCCCTACCCCTCGGTCGCCCGTCGCTCATCCCCCTCCCCTCTCTCACCGACACCCCGGACCCACCTCTCCTTCTTCCTCCCCACGCCACACCGCGCCGCCGCCTCGCCGGAATCCCGAAGGATCCGGGATCGCCTCCCCGATCCTCGCCTGATCTACCCCCTCCTTCAAGCCGGTTTCCCCCCTTATAAATACCCCCCTCGCCCGTTCCCCACTTCCCCTCGCCTGACCCCTCTCTCTCGCCGCAATCGCTCGCATGGGAGCACCAGCGCCGCCCGCCGCCATTATTACCACCCGGCCGCCCGAACCCCTCGAGCTCCCCGACTCCACCACCGAGCCCCCCTTGCTCCGCCGCACCCGCCGGAGGTCTCCGCCGTCGCCCCGGACCACCGGAGCCACCGCGCCGTCGCTGCCCAAGCCGCCGTCGCCGTCGACCACCGCGGTAAGCCACCGGAATCTTCCCCACCGTCCGATCTAGGATCAACGCATTAGATTAGATCCCCCGAAGGGGTACGGTTTATTTAGGTTTTAGTTTAAAAGATCCGGTTTATTCCGGTTTTAAGTTACGGTTTTTATTAGACCGGCCCGACTCGGTTTAATCCCTCGTGGCGCGTTTTAGCTATATTATGCCTGAGCGTTAGATAGGCCCATTAGCGCCGGTTTTCTTTTTAGTTATTTTTTTTCGTTTCTGTTTTTAACAGAATAGTTTCAGTTTTGTAAAATCCATATCTTTTAATCTACTTAATATTTTTAATTGATTCTTTTTTTGTTAGTTTGCAAATTTATTGTAGTTTCTGTAGAAAATATGTTTGGCCATATTTAAATTATTTAAAATTGTTTTATTTTAGTTTTAGACAGATTAGTAATTCTGCTATAAAATGAGTTAGAGTTATTTTATTTTAGTGATTCTTTTTGTCACTACTTTATTTTGACCTTGCCTAACCGTAGGAATTTATTTGGGCATTTTAGATTTAATAAAAAATAGTTTTAATCAAAACCATGTGGTTCTTATTTATTTAACTAGCTACTGTTTTCCTATTGTTTTATTTAGCAAATAATTTTATTTTTCCTATGTGATAGTTTATTTTAGGTTAGCTTCTGTAACTTTAGAACATGAACTTTTATTTACAATAAATAAAATTTTTATTTTAGTTTTTCTTACTAGGATTGTTATAGGCATAATAGGAGTTCTATAATAGCTTTTGATGTGATTCTTTTTGCTCCTAGTTGCATGATGTTTTCTTTTCTGTTAGTTAGCAAAAACCCATGCTTAGGTTCTGTTAAGAAAAATTTTGTTGTGTAAAACTATTTCTTGGTTGTTGTTTGATATGGTGAAAACATTGATTTGGATTTATTCGAGTTTTCTTTGGGTTTTGGTTCAATTGTTTCATGTGTTATAATAGTATGCTGTTATGTTAAGTGATCATATGTTTGTATGCTTATATGATTGTTGTTTGCCTCGGTAGAATTTCCGGAGTGCGAAGCTTGCTACCACGAGTCCCTAGCTTTCGAAGATCGTCAGCAAGGCAAGTCAATTGATCATGTTTTCGTTTACAATACCTACGATTTTATTGCATTAGAAATTATACCTCCCCACCATGCATGCAGTAGGAGAATTTGAAGTTATGTTCTTGAGTACTATCATGAGGTAGGATGAACCCTATTCCCCTTGTTACCATTGCCCGGGACGAAGTAGTTTATTTTGCTATGCTCGTAGACGGGGTTGGTTGAGTGATTCATAAAGAAGATGTGAGAGTCAAGATGATGACAACCCCATGACTTCAAGCTCAAGATGGACTTCAAAATTCACTCTTGGGTGGAGGGCGGTTGTGGGCACCCTGGAGAAAACCGGTGGTTGGCGGGATGCATGGAGAAGCGCCATGACATCTTGCGAGCTTCACCCAGCCACGAAGAGATGGATGTATACCCCATTGACCGGAAGCTTACTGTGCAGCCGCAAGCCATTATGGGCTCGGCTTGGTCAACCTTAGGCGTGACTCTGGCGGACGGTGCTACGAGATGTAGAAGAACGGTAGGATTGGATGGGTACGGCGGTGGCGGAGGAACTCTTGGAAGACCTGTTTCGTTCATCCGTCTTCAAACACCATGAAGTGCGAAGACTTAAAAGGAGGAGCGATTCTTGCGGGTAAAGTCGCAAACCTCTGCAGAGTGAAGATCTAATCGATTAGCCGTGTCCCGATTACGGACAATTTGAGCCTCTGGAACTTGGAGTATTTGGATATCTCAACACCACAATTAATAAATTAATTGAGGGATTATTTAATAATTGGGAATGAGACATTGGTTGGCGGAACCATCTCAATAACTACCAACATTTTGTAGTATTTGCAAACAAGTCCTTTGTTGTAGGATAAAAGCGGCTTTTTGCAAAACCATGAAACTTAGAGCCCCACACCAAATTGCATATAGTGTTAGTAATTTTCATTGTTATTCTCTCTTCATGACTTGCGGCATATTCAAAATGCTGACCTACGGCTGCAACGTCTTATGTTGCAGAGGATTATTCGATCGGGGAGTGAGGCTACGATCCGCGCTTGGCGATTGCCCTTTGAGTCGGATGGACTCGCTATTCTTCTCGCTTCATGATTATTTAGTTTATTTCTCATGAGTTGGCCTTGGCGAATTTATTCTATTGTAATAAAGACTCGATATGAGAATCGTGTAATAAATTCAGGTGTGATTGAACTTTGATTATTTCATCAATGTACTGTGTGTGCCAGCATGATCTTGGGATGGTACAGCTACACAGAGACTTGACCGATTTTGGTCGGGTCGCAACATCCGGTGGGTCGAGGTGAGGCCCTTCATTCGGTTCCGTCCTGCGCCACATTGGTCGGCCCATGACACATTTAGGAAGACCCATGGATGACTAGTCGTACAAGACAAAGATAGCAGAATTGTGAAGGACTCTGTGTCCACTGACAAAGCCGTCTAGGATTTGTAACCCTAGGTTCTCGGACTAAGGTAACCCCTTTATCTCTGATATTACTATTCATCCAACCTAACTTTAAGGGGCATCCTACAAAATGCTCTGCTAGAATCATACTCGTCGATTAGGAAGAGAGGTGTGAGGCAATGCGTGAGAGACAGGCGTAAAGATAATGTGCATACATGAGACACGTAGGCAGGTCCATGTATATAGAAAGGGTCGATGAGGATTATGCATGTGTATGTTTGCGAGAGGAAGAGTGCTTGTGATAAAGATTAGTGAAAACAATTGTAAATGGTTACGAGAGGGAGGGAGGGTTATATCTAGAGCATGTGTGCAAGAAAGACACCTCGGGAGAGAGTGTTTGAGCATGTGTGAGAGACCACCGATGGAGAGTGAAACTACACGTAAAAGACTGCTCTACACATTGGTTAAAGATATAGATTGTATCCAAATATTAGGATGGGATCATGATATTTGCAATTCGCGTAAGGCGGTCATTGATCCATCGGACATCTAGATTCTATCGAATTTGAGCATGTCTATGTTATTATTCGACACAATTGATCCACATAGTTAGTATTTTGAACTCCAGACAATGCATCGCTTTAGCAATCGAATATAAACATGAGTATAGTTCATGTTGTGTGTGTAAAGCACATTATACATACAAAAGTTACACAATGGACATTATAAATAGCTACATATGAACTAGCATACATTTGAATTCAACTTAAGGTGGTTTAAAAAATTGAATTCAACATGAAGTCCATTCAATTATTTGAATTTGATATCATGGTATTTGTAAACCTTACCTAAATTATGGGGGCACCAATCTTTGCTCCGATTTTGTACATAATAGCATATGTAGTCGTGTACAAAATAGATTCAAATTTAGCTCCTCCATTCCAAAATAATCGTAGTTATAGGATTTTCAAGTGTCAAAATTTCAAAAAGAAGCGGATAATTTAATGAGGTTTTCAAACATACAAGGTCAAATATAACATTGTCTATTTAGGACAATCCTCATAGTTCAAGAGTACTCTAAGCGTGAATGCTTGTGTTTCAAAATTTGAGCGAAGCGCCAAAAGAGCCTCTACTACTTGAAACCGCGTGAGACCAATGTTTGGTAGTACAAGGAAATTACTTTCCTAATAACTCCGACCCTTGAAACCCGCCGCCCGGCGTCCAAAGGTCTAAACCGGGGTAGGTTTGTAGCTTCATCTAGGCATACATAACCGCCTCGAAAAACATTCATACACAATGGCCGCCTAAGCACACATGCTGCGGCCGAAATCCTCCGCCCACTATTTGGGACACACTGGGATTACCATCCTACCCCGACCCTGATGGGTCCGAAATTTAAGAGGGGCAAAGTTTGTACTTTCCCAAAATTTCAAAAAGCGCGTCCCATCTTCTATTCAAAAAGCCAAAAACAAGCGCGTCCCAGACGAAACATGGTTCCCCACCGTCGATTCCCCATTAGTACTCCGTGGGCGCCAAAACTACCTCTCCACCAGCCGCGAAACCCGGCGTCCTCCGTCCGCCACCCATCCCACCCATCAACTGCTGCCCTCCTCCATCACGCCGGAGCCGATACCCCGACGTCGTCGTCCACCGCAACCTCAACCGCAACGCCCTCCACGGCTAGTAGTTGAAGCCGAGGCCGAGCCGTCCATACCCGAGCCAGTTCAACCACGCCGTCCTGCGCCTCACCGCTGCCGCTCCAACTTTGCCACCCTCCTTGCCTTTGGAGCTGTTTCCTTTCGCCGTCCTTCGCCGCCTCGGATCTGCTTCCCCTCCACCGACATACGGCCACGTCAACACAGTCAACAATTTGGCCATGGGTTCGTCCAAGCCTGCACCCTCCGGAACATCGGTTTCCCCGGTAAAAAGAAGAAGATCGGCACGACATGTGGAGGTGACCACACCGGCAACCGAAGAAGGTACTCCTCTTCCCTTATTCGTGCAAATCTTACGTCTCTGCTTGCACGGTATTCATCCCCGAAGACACTAGTTGACCGCTTCTTCACGATACTAGATGTTCCTAGTAACCCGCGATGCACAAGGTTTCTCCTCATATACTATTTCACCTTAGCTAGAGGTCCGTCGCCCCACAATTTCAATTTCTGGCGATTGATTCCCAATTAGCGGAAGCATTCCCGGCGTAACAGCGCTAATACGACTATTACGCCGGGAAGCAGCATATAGTGTTTATCTTAGGGGCGTGTGCGGACTAGAGCTCTGGCGCCCGATCTGGAGGTCGGCCGGGATTAAAGGATGGCACAGGCGCTGCCAAGCTGCGGCGGTGGTGTGAGGTCGATGGGAGGCGGGCGGCGGAGGCAGGGTCAGGCGGTGGTGTTGGCGGTTCGAGAAAGATCGTCAATAGTGACTAGCGGGAGGTGAGCGAAGGCCATCTGCCGTTCCTTATAGATCGGACGGTTCATAAAAAATCGGTGACCTATTTATTTTTAGTCATTGTTATCTTGATAGGACCACATGTGGTGGTGTCTTTGGAGGAGTACCTGCATTTCTGTGCTCATATATTACAAAATCATACGGAGTAGAATCTAATTTTGTTTGCCATGCAATATTGTAAAGCTATCATATGTCTCCTGTCATTTATTTTTCAGCCACCTGCTATCTGCTACTTTTACAATGCACTACTTCTGCACACACTTCACCCATACTCTCACTATTGTGTTTTTGTGCAATGGTATTTCAGACCCTACCTTATGAAGCAGGAAAGAGAAGAGAAATCGCTCCAGCGTGAGTGCAGCAGCTAGGCGGAACACGTTTCAAGACTTTAAAGGGTGTAGTGTCAGCAGATGGAGATGGGGAACGTAGCTCTGGAGTTGATGATCTCGCTCACCGTGAACCACCATCCCAGGTGCTTGCTTTAACTTCACGGTGTCATATGTGGTTGCATGTTGCATATGGTGTCTAGCTTGTATTCGAAAGGCCGAAGTCAGTCTTTATCAAGATAAGGAAAGATATTTTTTACATGAACCACCATCACGGGAGCACCAGAAGACAAATAGCTAGTCAGGGCACTGGCCGAGCTAGTGAAAAGCCCAGCAAAGATAGGCATCACCTGGAAGCCAACTAAAAAGCTGCGATGGTGGCGAAGCAGCCCGCCTCCCACCAGGCTCTCAGGTCCTAGATGATCATGCTCACCACTCCAGCCGGATTTCTAGCTTGTATTGCTTCCAATTTGGTTAAATTGCATCTGCTTAGCTTACACATTATACCTTTGAATATGACATCCCTTTCTGTTTTTGGTACATACTAGTACATCTGTGTATTAACCATATTCTTACATCAAACTAATGTTCTTGTGTATCCTTCATCAATCACTTATGACGAGGCAGGCAGGCAAGGGGACTACTCATTTAAAGAATGCAGCGTCAGCCTCCCGACATGATTCTCAAGAAACAGAAATGCTAGATGAAGATAGTGAATGTAGCTCTGTAGTTGATTACATCATTTCCCTACACTAGCATCGCAGTGCTTGCTCTAACAGCAGCGTGATATGTGGTTGCATGTTGCTTATGGTGTCTAGATTGTAATTCTTCCAATCTGGTTAAACTGCATGTGCTAGTCTCGCTTAGCTTATAGTACATTATACTGTTAATGTGACATGCCTTCTGTATTTAGTACATAGTGCATCATCTATTAAGCATGTCCTTACATAAAACTATTATTTGTTTTGTATCCGCATCAATCAATATGACGAGACACCATTAGTATATGCGGTGCGATATTAGTTGCATCTTTCATATGAATTATAGCATCTGTTGCTTCTAATTTGTTGAAATTCCATTTGTGATGGGATGCTTTTAACTTAGCGAGTCATATTGGTTGCATCTTTCATGTGGTGTCTAGCTTGCATTGCTTCTTATTTGCTAGAATGGTTTCGCATAGTTTACACAAACAGTTGTGAACATGCCATGCCATCTGTTTTTCGTACATATTCCATCCTGGTATCATGTGTTTTCCTTACATCAAAGTAGTGATTGTCGATTATCATGCATGAATGAGTTCTAAAGAGAGAATTTTATTGCTTTTTCTTGTCGGTTTTACTTGACAATTCAAAATCAATAAAGCGGAAGGAAGTTAGCAAGGCAGCGGATAAAGGTGCTCCTTCGAGGCCGAGGGCCTCTCAGTTTCTACTCCTCCACACCCCAAGATGATTTCGAGGACAACACATGCATAGACACTCAACAAAGCTGTGTTTATGATGAGCACGTCTCCCCAAGTGCAGCATCTTGGTGCTCCCTCTAACTTGGCCTTTGTTATATGTGGTTGCATGTTATGTGTGATGTCTAGCTTGTATTGCTTCTAATTTTGTTGAATTCCATATGCTTACTTTACACATTATACTTGAATAAGACACGTGTTCCTGTTTCTAGAACATACAATATCTATCTATCACACCATGTTCTTACATCAAATTACTACTGTTGTGTAACCTGCAACAATCACTTATCATAAGACACGTTTGACTTCAGAGTGTGATGTAGGTTACATCTCACATTCTTTTCTAGCTTGTACTACTAATTTGTTGAAATGGCACTTATGACGAGACAGTTTTAACTTGGTAGAGTGATATTCGTTGCATCTTTCATATGGTGTCTAGCTTTCATTGCTTATAATTTGTTGAAATGCCTTCTCCTTAGTTTACACATCATAAGCTGTGAATATGCAATGGCACTAATGACGAGAGACCTCTAACATGGTAGTGTGATGTTTGCATCTTGCATATGATTTATTTCTTGTCTTGCTTCACATTTGTTTAAACACCATTTATGATGAGACAACTTTATTAACTTGGCGGTGAGCGATATTTGTAGCATCTTTCACATGGTGTCTACCTTCCATTGCATTGCTTCTAATTTGGTGAAATGTCTTCTTCTTAGTTTACACATCATAGTTACGGTTATCTCTTCCGTCCTGTTTTTCATACATATTACATCCTCCTATCATGTGGTTGTCTAACATCAAAGTTCAGTTTATGCGCATCATTTTTCTTGTCGACTTGACTTCACATGGAGCAGAGAAAGAGCGAAGAAACACAGAATGGCGGGGAATGAGAAGCGGATGAATCCTGCAGATTCTGCTTGAAATGCGATGGTGCGATAGAAGGTCAAAGTCCAGCGAAAAATTCTACAAACACAGCATCCCATGTTACACGAGCTGCAAAAAAAGCCACAGTACCACCAAACAAGCAGAGACAGCCCTAGTTCTTGCAACACCTACCACAGTACTACCAGCTGCATGACATACTCGTCGTCAACCGAGCTAGCAACACGTTCCCAAGCTCCCTTGCCACGACACTACTTCCCAAGCACTCTTGACACAAGGCGAGTTGCCAATATCGAGATGAACCTGTGAGCTTCAACAGCAAGAAGGTAGTTCTTTGGAGTCAAGTTCTGATTCCATGCTTCTTTATATGTAGTCTCATAGTTTGATGTACACTAACACTTCCTATGTTCGTTGTTGGACTAGCACCTAGCCGCAATAGGAAACAAACATCAGGGATAATGCTCGATAGGTTAACTAAATCTAGAGGAGGAAGAATGGAGATCCATTTTGAGGCAGGTTTAAAAAGGCCACGTGATGCTACAGAGTTAGCCAAGTTAGTATCAGAGGCAACGTTTGTCGTTAGGTGTCATGTACGTATCCTCCCAACATGGATTCAGTACAGGAATGACAAAGACGAAACCCAGTTCAACACCTTCCTCGACCATTTATCTGTAAGTATGGTTATGTATGGAAACTAGTAATATCGTCTTGCTCTGTCCCATACTTTCTAGGTTGCTGATAATGCACTACTACAAAAAGGGCTATAGATGGAATGGCTACTAATGGCGCACCTGTGATGTGGTGCGCCATTACTATATTCTAATGGCGCACCATGTCTCGGTGCGCCATTAGTAATATATTACTAATGGCGCTTTGGTGTGTGGTGCGCCATTAGTAGTTTGGAAAAAAACATAAAAAAATTTGTTACTAATGGCGCACCGATGCATAGTGCGCCATTACTAATGACATAGTAATGGCGCACCACATCCGTAAATGCGCCATTAGTAGTTTTGAAAAAATGTAAAAAAAAATTTGTTACTAATGGCGCACCTTGGGTGGTGCGCCATTACTAATTTAACTAGTAATGACGCACTTTCCACTGGTGCGCCATTACTAAGTTTTTTTAAAAAATCAAAAAATATCATTTTTTTCAAAACTACTAATGGCGCACCGTGGGAGTGGTGCGCCATTAGTAGTTGAACTAGTAATGGCGCACCACCCACAGTGCGCCATTAGTAACTTGGCCACCTTCCGCCTTCCACAGTGCGTGCG
Source organism: Aegilops longissima (assembly GCA_021605205.1). Taxonomy (NCBI): domain Eukaryota; kingdom Viridiplantae; phylum Streptophyta; class Magnoliopsida; order Poales; family Poaceae; genus Aegilops; species Aegilops longissima. The sequence goes on from CM038682.1 coordinate 152,997,998, forward strand.
TCGGGAAGGTGGCCAGAATACTAATGGCGCACCGTGGGGTAATCGCCATTAGTAGTTGAACTATTAATGGCGCACCACTCCCACGGTGCGCCATTAGTAACAACCACCTTCCACCGAATGCACCCCTCTTGGGTCGCCTTTTCAGTTTAAAAAAATAAAAGAAAATGATGAAAATGTCAAAAAATAAAAGAAAATAAGTTTCCCATGTGATATGTGGTCTAGTTGTTGGGAAAATTTGCAAAAATGAATTTCGACTTCATTTGCAAAATCTCTCGAGAATTTGTAAAAATGGGCATAACTTTTGCATACTAACTCGGATGAAAAAGTTTTTTATATGAAAAATCATCTACTCCAAAAGTTACATCCAAATTTAACCTGGGGAACCCGTTAAACATTTTCAAAATCCCCAAAAACCTAACAGAAAAAAAGTTACGGGGCTTTCAAGATCTAGCGGCAAAAAAATTCAAAAAATTCAAACTTACTAGTGGCGCACCGTGGATGTGGTGCGCCACTAGTAACAGAAAAAAAATTACTAATTTCAAAATTACTAATTTCAATTTTTTTTTGAATTTTTTAAAAAATGATACGTAATATGATCGAGAAGTTTGAAATATTTTTCAAAATTTCATCATAGTCATTAACATGAACAAAGTCCTAGACATCAATAAGGTATACTTGAGTTGATATGCTAGATATATCAACAAGTGCACGTGAAGTGAGCTATTTCTTTGGGGTTGGATAGAACTCGAAGTTAAGCGTGCTTGGGCTGGAGTAGTGTGAGGATGGGTGACCTTTCGGGAAGTTTGACCACAGAGTGCGATTTGACACGAGATTAAGCATATTGACCCGAGATTAAGCCATAGTGAAGTGAGATTAAGAAAAATTGAAAAAAAATTAAAAAATTTGAAAAATTTAAAAAAAATTTGAAAAAAATGTTACTAATGGCGCACTTCTGTAGTGCGCCATTAGTATACCAGATACTAATGGCGCACCTCTGTAGTAGCGCCATTAGTATACTGAGAATACTAATGGCGATCAGTAGGCTATACTAATGGCGCACTACATGGTGCGCCATTAGTATACCAGATACTAATGGCGCACCAGGTGGTGCGTCATTAGTAAAAATTACTAATGGCGTGCTATTAATGGCGCACCACAGATGCGCCATTAATAGCCATACTAGGTGCGCCATTAGTAGGGGTTTTTCTAGTAGTGATGAGACTCCCATAATTTTCAATAGATGAGGTTCAAGTTGGATAGCCAAGATGATGCAACCAGACAAGCTTGCACCCATGTTTTCAAGTCTGCTCTGTGACAGTATCGGTATAACTTGAGGAAAACTCACTTTGAAGGCAAGGTAACAGTGAACTTTCCCAAACATCTCCAGTGGAAAATATATCGGATGAAGACTGGAGGGGCCTTGTTAAACACTGGTCTGATCCGAAGTATCAAGTACATTATATATATGTGATCAGGTCACATGGTGAAGTCCTATTTACGCATGTGTCACACAAATCTATCTTCTTGTAGGTGAACTGTTCAAAGAACAAGGCCAACCGTATAAAAGTGAAATTCCAATGCATTGACGGGATCTCGTAGCTATATTGCACCTCGCGAGGCTCTTGTAATTAGCTGTTGTTTCACTCTTTTCGCTGTACCATATTATCAGATCTATATTGGCTTGTTGAAATGCGGAGGAAAGCCATAAGGACCAAAAAGTACTGAACCAAATCTGTGGAAATCTTCAAGGATCACACCAAAGAAGAAGAAGGGCATGACTACACCGGTCAAAGCCGCTGTTGTAAGTCCTTAATCCTCATGCCTTTTAACTACTACTTACTCGACTTGTGCCTTGAACGCATGGTTTGCAGCCAATGTCTATTACTCTTTTCAATTTTATACACAATTGTCTTAGCATATCATTGCACCTTACAAGGTTTAAAAGAGAGGAGTGATGTTCCTTTGATCTTGACCCGTAATCTAGTTCCGTGATGGACTTGCCCACACAATGTTACAATTGCATGTTTATGCATTCTCGGTTGTTTTGTGATATGAATGATGTCATACTATGCTTACCGTATTATAAACTTCGTCTCTTTATCCTTAGCCCTCAATACAATGTGAAGAAATAGACAATACATTAGCGATGGTACATGGTCATATGTTTGGAACCTGGTTTTATTATGTACTTTGCAATAAAATACAACTAATATTTTACATGGGTTCACGAATAAGTTACGTATATAGACCAAAGCTATTTTGTTTGGTTTTGCTGCCTCCTTAATATCTTACATTCGGTACTACTAATGTAAAACCTCAACTTTTCAGCGAGCTATGGAAAAATGGTGGAACCGCAACCTTACGAAGGTGGCGAGGCAACTATAACCGCAATGTCGACTCTTGCTGCGATGGATCGATACATGTCCACTAATAGTGCCAAAAGCACGTTCTGCGTATCTTGGGTTGGTTGTTAAGGCAATATCGTCCAAAGCGCATCATGATCAAGATATGCAAGATCAAAGCAATCTTCAGATCTGCGCTCGAACACAAGTCCATTCCCTAACAGAGGCCCTTTGTGAAACAAGGAGAAACATTGCTCAATGTCGTCAAGATATGCATGGTTTTGAAACCGGACTATCGGACATTTGCTATGTTGTTCAGAACCTAGGGAAATGAAGGCGGCGGTTATGGTGCTCCATCGGACAATCTTGCATGAAAGCGTAATAGTCAAGTCAAATGGTGAGCTTGAACTTACGGTGGTGCATTTATCGCTAGGCTATTAAGTTTTATGCCAACCTTCCTTTTGTTATATAGTTGTAATTTGTTTTGGTGCGATACAAAATTTATTCTTAACGTGCAGCCACGGTTGAAGAAAACAGCAAGCCATTTTGTATAGTTTAGGGTGTTCCCTATATTTGCACTGGTGGCGATCTTTGATGCCGAGTGGATGTAATCTGTGCAATCGCCTTAATAGCCTAGCGTTAGTTTCGGCCTTATTTATTTCCTAGTCTTCTTTTTCCCTGGTTTTCTAGTGGCCGCAACTACCATGGGCCATATATGGGCCGTAGGATCCATGGGTCTCCTACGGGCCGTCGATAAATGGGCCTATAATCGGTGGGCCTCGAGCCGTCGATAAATGGGCTTTATGTCGAGTGGGCCTCGGGCCGTCGGATAAATGGGTCTACATGGGCCGTGTCGGGCGTAATTGGTATCGGCCCGACGGTAGCGGGCCGTTAACGGTCGTCGAGGGGCGCAAAGGCTTAATTCATCACGAGCATAACGGTCGTTAATGGGCCGAATATAGGGCGGGCTGAATAATGCGCAACGGGTTAACAGGCCAGAAACGGGCCGACTCTTGCCACGGGCCGAATTTGGCCCATTAGGGTAACGGGCCGACTCTTGCCATGGGCCGAATTTGGCCCATTTGGGGAACATGCTAGTAACGGGCCGACTCTTGCCATGGGTTGAATTTGGCCCATTAGGGAACGAGGCGAGAACGGGCGGAAGTGTCGAGGGCGAAAAGGAGCCCAATAACGTATGGGCCATCAATAGGCCGGAAGCTAACGCGGGCTGGAAACGGCCCATGTAAATCACGGTCCATTAACGGGTACAAAGAAAATTACTGTTCATTATGGGCTAGAGTCACCGTGGGTCTGTAAAGGGCCGAAAGATACGAAGGCCTCATATGGGCCGAAAGACGTCGTGGGCCATACATGGGACGAAAGTGAAATGGGCTGGTGTTATATTCGACGGCCCACATGACATTGTTGGGCCGATTTCCTTTAGGGCCTAACGGGTCGTGAGTTAACGGGCCGTAAAATGGGCTATTTGCGAAGAGATCGTTAACAGGCTTTTCATGGGCCAGCCCGTTAACTTTTGACCAAGTCAAACGGGCCGGCTTTGTAAGCTAAATGGGCCAGTGGTGGGCCGTGGCACGTGTCGACATATCATAGGCGCCTATCTGACCCACTGACGAGTTGACATGTGTTTTGTCCGACCAATAAGAATTTTACACGTGGAAATTTCCCATTGGTCGGGGCTGTTAACGGGTTATCGGATCCAAAACCCGACCCGATAGCTTAACGGCGTTCCGTTACGGTGGATACCACGTGTCGGTCACCCTTGACGAAAGCACTTCTGTGACGCGTGATTTATCGTCATGGAAGTGGACACTTCCGTGATGATAATTTTCGTAATGTCATGGAACACTTCTCGACAAAGCAGGTATGACTATCTCAGATACATCATAAATTTGTCATGGATGTACATGCATGACAAAAACGCGATCTACTATGACAAACACGTATCATCACGGAAGTGTATATTTTTGTAGTGGTGCCACTCGACACCCCTCATCTGAGATGTCTTCGCTCCTTAGATATGAGAACCTCGACTCTTCCTCTTCAATATCTCTTTCTCACACACAAACACAAACTCTGTCTCCTGTGGTCTCATATTTCTCCATTGTTCTCTTGTATGTCGCTCACACACCCTCTCTCCCTAGAGATATCTTGCGTTCCCTCATATGTCTCTCTAGCTATCACTCTCGTTGTGAAATATCTTTCTCTCTCGAGACACAAAACTCCGTCTCTCTGGATCTCATTTCTCTCGATATCATTTGTATGTGACTCACATGCACCTCTCTCTATCTCTCTCACACCCACACACATAACTCAGCCTTGATCCACTCGACTCCTATCTCTAACGCACACTAGCTAGCATCTTTATCTTTCTATTTATCTGTTTCTCCATCAACCTTCTTTCTCGCCCTCACTCTTGATTCCTATCACGCACACTACATATGTTTCTCTCTACATGTAGTCAAGTGCCCTCTCACACACATATATAACTTCACCCTTTGAACCACCCGACGGTCATCTCCAACACCCAAACTAGCGGATGTCCCTCTAGCTAGCATCTCCATCTCTGTATCTATCTGTAGTTTCTCTGTCAACATTTCTTTCTCGCACGGAGTCTTGCTTCCTATCACCCACACTATATATGTCTCTCCATACATATGCATTTATAGGTTGATCTCTTTTGCACAATCGTTGCGCCTCACTCCCTCTGCTCGCCATAGATGCATGCTCCAGCCCACGCCACTATCTCTTAAAGACAAAAACACATGCTCAATTGTCGGGCCTTCTTCCCTGCATTCTCACATGCATGCATATTGACGTACTGATCCGTCTCTCCCATGTCGTTGATCTTATGACTTATGTCTTCTTTCTTTTATCTCGATCATGCGCGCGCACGCACACACACATCCCACGTATACATGTATAGCTCTCACACATGCACATTCAAGCACTACAAAAAAATACACTTCCGTGATGATACGTGTTTGTCACAGTAGGTCGCGTTTTTTGTCATGCATGTACATCCATGACAAATTTATGACAGAATCAAGATAGTCATACTGTCTTTGTCGTAGAAGTGTTCCATGACATTACCAAAATTATCATCACGGAAGTGTCCACTTCCATGACGATAAATCGCGCGTCCGAAGTGCTTTTCGTCAAGGGTGACCGACACGTGGCATCCACCGTAACGGAACACCGTTAAGCTATCGGGTCGGGTTTTGGATCCGATAACCCGTTAACAACCCTGACCTATGGGGATTTTCCACGTGTAAAATCATCATTGGCTGGAGAAAACACGTGTCGGCTCACCGTTGCGACAGATGTCATCCGCTCATTGGACCGAAGGCGCCTATGATACGGCGACACGTGGCACGGCCCAATGAGGCCCATTCCGTGAAAAGGCGGCCCGTTTGACTTGGTTAAAGGTGGCGGGCGGCCCATGGAAAGCTTCGTTAACGGCTGTTCGCATATAGCCCATTTGACCCGCTAACCCGGGGCCCGTTCGCCCTATCCGAATTAGGCCCGAGAGCTTCATCTGGGCCGTCCAATATGATTCAGCCCGTTTTAACTTCCGCCCATGTGGCCCATGACTTCTTCGCCCATATGAGGACCTTTGTAAATCTTGGCCCATTAAGGGCCCATGGTGGCAGCCCGTAATGAGCGATGTATCATTTATACCCATTAACGCCCGTTATTCCATTGAGCCGTTTCCAGCCCAAGTTATCTTCGGCCTTCTCGGGGCCCATTGATTCTTAGGCTCATTTGCAGATTCGTTACATACGGCCCGTTCTCGTCATTTTACGCTTGTGGGCCAAATTCAGCCCGTCGTTACGGTCGGCCCATTTGCGGACCGTTAATCGTTGGGCGTTTTCATGTCAAAAAACCCGTTGGGCTATTTTCATAGAGTTATCAAATCGACCTACTAACGGCCCGTTATGGTCCACGAATAGTACGGCCCATGATTGGCGAAATGATGATACGCCCCGTAGAAGGCCCATGGATCCTACGACCCGTATGAGGCCCATGGATAGTACGGCCCGTAGAAGGCCCATGGATCGTACGGCCCGTAGAAGGCCCATGGACCCTACGGCCCGTAGAAGGCCCATTGATCCCTAAGGCCCGTATAGAAGGCCAATGGTCCTACGGCCGAACGAAGGCCCATGGATCATACGGCCTGCAGGAGGCCCATGGTTACAACAGTCCGTGTGTTGCCATGATTATTTTGGCCTAGTTATCAAAAAATAGGCTATTGTGGCCACTAGAAAAACACTGAAAAAAAACTGCAGTGACTACAAGCAAACAACTAAACAAGACAATAAGGAAATAAATAAGCAAGCAATTAAGGCTAGCATATTACTGCTATTACACATATTACATCCACTGGGCATCAAAGTTTGCCACCAGTGCAAATATAGGGAACAAAGCAGCATATTACATACACTGGCCGTCAAAATTGGCCACCGATTGCAAATAAACGCGGCAGCAAAACAAAAGCATAACTGAAAAACTTGGAAGAGCTCAAGAAACGTTATCTCGGTATCCACCATGCTGGCAATAAGCTTAGCAAGCTGATTAGCTTTGTCTGTTTGGCGCTAAAATCCTCCAACGCTTGTTGTTGCACGGAAAGTATGCATCCTGAATGCTCCAGGACTTCCGCGATCCTTCCGCTTCTTGTCGCAGCACAGCTGATCGATGTCTTTCACTTGTAGTTGAGACTCAAGAAACCGAACTGATTTAGACAGTGAGTTTGAATAGCTTGTGCATGCGGTAGTGGCGATGCTTTCGAACACTAAACCAAGACAGGACTTTGGGGTTGTATCATTGTCTTGAAGATAGTCTTCCTTAGCTGTTTTATCAGCTTTGTTGGAGACCAACAAGGATGTGTCACTATCCTGAACCTTATCGCATTACTTCCTTTACCATTGCTTAATAAGGCACTCTTCCCCAATATTACATCAACATTCTAAAAGAAGAAACAAGGACACATAACAAGTTTAGCATGTACTAGTATATGAAACTCATTTCGTGAACCAGTTCATTAGTAAGGTGGACAGGATTAAACTACCAAGTCTTCTATTGCCAAGTACTAGTACATAATAAAAGCATCAAACAAACATATATCTATGTCCTATGGTCCTTTGCATTGTCTTGCCAAATCAAAATAGAGACACGGTTCAAATCATATCAGTTCAAGACAAAGCAGCGGTGAAAGAATACAAAGCGTGGGAAACTACGGCACAACAAGATTTCAAATGGGTACCACGGGTCTACATGTACAACAACACTATTGGCTCTGTTGTGATGCTAGTAATGTGCATGATATGAAAGTCAACTGTATACACAATTGAAATTGAAATCAACAGAGCTATTGATAAGAGCAAACCTGTTAAAGAAACATGCGTGAACATAGTTGTTGTGCCATTGGAGTTTCGATTGGATCCTTCAATTTAAAAATAAGTTTGTATGAGTAAATACAGTGATACAAGAGCAAAGCAATCATAGTTAAAAAGCGCGCCTAAGCGGCGCTTAAGCGCGCCTAGGCTCTAGGCGTTGGCAAAGCGCATTGCGCATAACTACGCATAATCTGTGCATAGCTGCGCATAAGCATGCGCTTTGGTCGATAAAGCGCAAAGCGGTGGCAAAACGCACAATTAACGCCTAGTGCTTTTTGAACTATGATAGCAATGGAATCTTAAATTAGAATAGTTGTTCTTCAGGTTTAGGCACTTGTTCTACATGAGCAGTCTGATGAAGACGCAAGAATAAAATACTTAAAATAGAAAATGAGCTCATAGACCTTACCACATTCTTGGTTACGGACCAAGATGAACAAAGCGTTCCGATCATCGTCCGATAAATGTGTCTCGGGAGAGCGTAAGGGAATTTGATGAGTTTCTTTGCGGTGAAGTACGTTTTCTTGTGTAATTCGATCATCGCCACCAAGCATTCTTGAAGATAGCAGAGGTATTAGCACATGTTACCTCATCCCGAGTTTCCAAATCGGTCCTTCTCTATAGAGAAAATGGGAAAATTTGTTGTATTATAACCATCATGGAGGTAGGATGTATGGGACGAAGCAAAGTAATTGCCATGAATAACATTACTTACACATAACCCTGGACAAACACACTGAATCGGCATTTTCCTTCATCTTCACTATAATATTTCCAAGATGGGAAGATACGCACATACGATTTAACAACATCAAATGCGATAGATGCTAAACTACGATTGGCTGGTTGTGCTTCCTCCACAGGAATAGGCGTACTAACCGTGGAGTTGGGGTTTGCCGTGATAGTCTTGGCCCTTTGGGCTTTGGAGCTGCCTTACTAACTGCTCTTGTTTGGGAGCTCTGTGGTGGAGATGGTGCTTGTGTCAACAGGAACTGGGTTACTATCGGCTAGGGTTGGGGTTAGATTGGGTGAAGCTGGTTCTCTGTCCATCGCAGTAGGGGTACAATCTGCGAGAGTTTGGGTTATGTGTGGTAGGGCTGGTTCTTGTGCATGTACAACCGGGTGCTATCTCCACCAAGAGGTAGCACTGTTTTATTTGAAGACCGTGTTTTATTCCGCTGAATCTGGCATCACCGCTCCAATTCAAATGGCTGATAAACAGGAAACATAGTTGAATGTACAGACATTGTATGAGAGACAGATGCAATAGATAGTGTGGAAAAAGAGGGCATGAAATAGTTGACATGTATATTGTTTAACTAAAGCGGATAGCATGACATAATTTCACATATATGATGTCTATCTAAACTGGATAGCATAGCATAACATAATTCAAAGATATGATGAATAACTAAACAGGATCGCATGACATAATTCACCTACATGTTATCTAAGTAATCAGGATCGCATCATTTAATTCACATATGTGATTTATATGCTAAACAGAGGGCATTCGATATGATGTCTGAACTAAGAACATGGTGTTGAATATTGTGTATATGATGTCTAAACTATGCAATGCAAGACACCGTATGCATGATATGAGCAGTATAACCGTGCCAAGTTAGAGCATACACCTCAGTGGGGGAATAGGACTGGTCATCTGTCTCTGAATCCATCTCTGAGGAGCTATCGGGACCCAACAAGAGATCTGCTTGACGGTGTAGCACTATGCGCTCTGAAGGCCTTGTTTTCACTCCAGATTTTTCCATCTCCCACCCAAATGGCTGATTCATAGGAAGAGTAGTTTAATGTACAAACATTGTCGACAAATGGAAATGTAATGAAGAAAAGGATGGGCAAGATATCATTCAAATATATGATGCCTGGTTAAACAGGATGGCATTGCACATTTCACATATATTATGGCTGGCTAAAAGACATGAGACTACATAATTCCCATATATGATATAGAAACTAAACAAGTGGCATTACGTAACATGTCTAAACTAAGCGAGATGACATATATGATGTCAAAAGTAGGCCTTTGCAAGGCAACATATGCATGATATGACTAACATCATCATGCCAAGGTAGAGCAAACACCTTGGGGGGTAAATAGGAGTGGTTAGCGCCGTCTGAATATGCCTCAGAACAGATATCTTCCTCTGGATTACAATCTGGAGAGGGGTGGGGAGGGTTTGCCATTGAACCCACCATGGGCGATGTCGCATGACATTGTATTGCATAAAACTCTTCTCTTTTCTCTACATGTTCAGCATGAATGTGTACAATATCGACATGCATACGAAAAAATATGGTGAGATTATGTAAGGAGAGCATGCAGAAATTTAGAGTGATGGTAACAACTAGTGGATCGGCGTTTTCCGTTGAACCAAAATAGCCCTAATGGATTGGCGTGATGTATAGTAATAAGTGATGCAACAAGTGTACAACCTCTTTGTCAGTAGCCGTGTCGACCTCGGCATCATTGGGTTGGTCATTTGAAGCAGTTGAGGCAGAGGTGGCTGTCGGAGGTGTGGAGGAAGATCGAGGAATCAGTAGATGGCGCCCGTGGCACTGCTCTGTTGTGATGGATCGTTACGTCGTTGGAGCAGCTCCGGTGAGCCGAAGGCGTCAAGGCTGAAGCAGCACAAAAGCAGACATCGTCAATCTCAAGTGGGATTCTAATAGCATCTCCAATAGATGATGTAAAATGGATGTAAAATTAACATCACCAAAAACCACCTGACTACAACAGATGAGGTAAAAACTGTTGACTCTGAACTTAACTATCGAAACTGAAATTTACTGTGGAATCTGAATACTCTTTATCGTCAAACTGAGCGCAATGGTAGTAGAGAGGCACTTGACATGTAGTTTAGGGAGGGCCTGCAGTTCATCTTCAGCCTGCACACTCCTGAGCCGCCAGCCACCACCGGCCAAACCGCCGGCCCCAGCGCCGCCTCGCCGCCCCGAAACAAGTCACCACCGCCGCCCCGGCCAGCCCTTTAGGCCCCCCGCCCCCACCCTGAACCCTACGATAGATAGTGGGGTACCTCTCCGTGAGCCCCGCCCCTTCTGGTGGTTCTTCCTTAACTCCGCGAGCCCCCCAACCCCTGAAAATCGGTGACCCAAAAGTCGATTCAGTCGATCAAGTGTGGCTTAATCGGAGCAGAGCAAAGAAGACGAGCGAGGGGAGAGCAACAGCAGCAGCTGGGCGAAGCGAAGCGATCGGCGAGAGCGAGCAGCAACAAAGAACAGCGAAGCGGCGAGAGCCGAGCAGCAGCAGCAGATCCGGCTGGTATGGGCGCCGCCGCCGAGGGGCCTCGCCCGGGGAGAGCCACCGTGGAGATGTCGCCCGAGGAGCCGGCTTCAAGGTAGCCGCTCCATGGGGGTGCGGGATGGAGCACCGTCGGCGCCGGGAGGTCGAGTTAAGGAGAAGGTGCGATGCGATGAGTGTACAACCTCTTTGGTGGCGCCGAGTAGGCCTCGGCTTCATCCGAGGAGTCGGTGAGGATGTTGCGGTTCCGGTGGAGCAGGTTAAGGAGGCGTTGTGGGGATGGAGCAGCCGCGATAGACGAGGCGATCGTCGGAGCAGCTCCTTGGAGGTGGAGGACGGGGCGGCTGAACCGGCGAGACGGCGAGATGGACAAGGGATCCTCATCCGGGGAGGTGGACGAGGGACGTCGAGCTATTGCGGTGGACGACGTCGTCGGGGAAGAGGCTCCGGCTGGGCAGCGGTGATGTGGCGGACGGAGGAGGGTGGGGTTTCGCGGCTGGAGCGGAGAGGTTATGGCGGCCTGGGATTTCGAATGGCGAAAAGGGGGTGAAGCATGACTTAGGGACGCGCTTGTCCAAAATGTAGGGTGTGTTACAAAAGTACCCCCCACCGATTTGAACTAGCGGCCCTTTCGGCTCAGCGTTAGAAGGGGGATTTCGCGTGTCGGGATTTGGCAGCTGGAGGGAGTTTTTCGCGTTGTAATTTAGGGATAGCAAGGCGCGGGTTGTGAAAGCGCCAGTTTTGGGAGCACGATATCTGAATTTTGGGATATAACAAGACGCGGGTTGAATTTTAGGGACAAGCCTAACGTGTAGTAATATTGTACTTGTACTTACCAAATCAATTCGCACTTCCTCAACCAAAAGAAAGCGAAAAAATAAAACTATTCACACCACACAAAGAGAGTCTTGCCCGTTTTACTATACAAATGCTATTCAAAGCTACTCCCTCCTTCCATCTATATAGGGCCTAATCGTTTTTCGATGCTAACTTTGACCAAATATTAGAGCAATGATATATGACATGCAACTTACACAAAGCACACCGTTAACTTCGTGCATGAAAGGTTCTTTCAATGATATAATTTTCACATTGTGCATGTCATGTACTATTAATCTTGTCAATAGTCAAAGGCGGTCTTAAAAATCTCATTACGCCCTATATAGATGGAAGGAGGGAGTATGAATCCATGTTATGTCCGATTAATTTTTTCGCTTGCTGTATAATGCATGTAACCTACTCATACCAACATTTTAGTGCATTCCCAATGTCTATACTACCGCTGCAATTCGAACTAAATTTGAATTCGTTTCTCTATTTCAATAAGAATCTACAATCATGATTGTTGCCAACTTCAACCATCATAGTTTCCTTGCTATCCATGAGATATAAATCGGACAGCCTATAATGCAGGATGGCAGGTACACCATCATCAACAACTCCGTTTTTTTATAAGAGTAGAGATAAAATATATTAAATGTAGTATAACATGTTCATATACACACCATGTATATCACCGTTATATATATATTCACACATGCATCGGTTTAAAACACTATGATAAATTCTTCAAATATCCGAATTCGCTTTTTATAATGAAGTATATATGATCTCTATTCGTCTTTTACACCCACACAACCCTCTTATCTTTGTAGCTAGTGCTAACTTTATCTTGTGCATGCACATGCCCGCATCCCTCTCACCCTCCCTCAGCATTCTCTATCTCCATCGCACAAATTCGTCGTTTCACTTTAGGTCATTCACCCACGGTGTGTGTAGGCCCCCAGCTCCTTCTTTACGGCACACATCGATCGATATGCCTCTCTAGCCAGGTGTGCCTAGCACAAACACAAGCTTCCCCTCTTCTCTTGTCACCGTCCATGCCTCACTCCCACCACTCTTTTCATCGTTCTCGTAATCGCACACTCCTCCCCGCTCGATATAGTATGCCTCTCGTACCACGTCCTACATGCATCCCTCTATCTCTATCCTTCTCCTCATGCCTCGTTTGCTTCTAACACACACATGCATGTATACCGATCGATCTCCCAACATATACCTGGATCGACTTTAACTACCCCCCCCCCCCATCGATCTACGTACCTCACATTTTTTTCTCCTTTCTCTAACAAAGGGCGATTGATCTTCCTATGTAGTTATGTGCGCTTACCACAGCCACATCGCCCCCCCCTCATCATTCGTGCATGCCTCTGACCCGTCTCTCACACGCACGCATGGACAACAAGCAGCCATCTCCTCTCTTATTGATATTGCGGGCGTGCCCTCCGTTTGTCTAGCAAGCCTATCCCACCATTTGTTAGAAGCAACTCCACTACCACCCCCTCCAACACTCTAGCTCTGTCTCTCTCCCAACCTTATTCCTCTCCTGCACATATGCATGGATGCCGATCGATCTCCCTTAATACATGAGGCAGATCGATCTCCTTAATACATGAGGTAGGCCTCTCTCCTCCTCCACACATATACCAGCCATTGTACCTCTATAGTTAATTGGGCCTCCTCTTCCCCACCACACACCGATAGTCGGCGCTGCAGGTAGGTATCCATGCCACAGAGACAAACTGCACATGTCCCCTCTCACGTTCCAGTAGGCCAGCCACTCTATATCTTTGACGTGGGCACACACAAATTCGATGGCACTCTTTATCGATCGCGCGCGCGCACACACACACATCATCCCTCTTTTCGATTCTATGGACACCTCAAGCCGGTGATACCTCCACTCTCTTCTAGTGGATCGCCCCCTCTATATATATGTTATATCCAGGACTTTATTTCACACACATTGCATATGTTACATTTTTTGATTGACCCCCCCCCCCCAAAAAAAAACTCTCAAGAACCCACACACTATATCTCTCTAGGTTTGTATCTCTCTCACACAAGCCCACATAGGTGGTGTACGTATACAAGAAGAGAATAGGTGCACCGTGCACGTACTCACGCTTCGTGCCCAGCCACACCCGCGCAGGTACACGGTGGAGCTCATTTCTTTACGAAATGGCAGCCCACGTGCTAATTTGAACGCCTGTAGCGGTTGTTTACCTAGGGAGGTCGTGTACCACGCCTGCACGAAACAAAGTTCGACTTGACGCGTTGCCACGCTATTTTTAAATAAAGTTATAGCACTCAATGGCACGTACACAGAATATAAAACGATTTTTATGGAGAAAAAGTTAGTCCTCTCACTATATACAATGGAGCCTTGCGTGCCTGGTTTGTCGCTCTTCAGAGTATCTCACACAAGGCTGCGGTGGCCTCTCTCTCTCTCTCACCGTTGGTCACTGATCCAGCCGCACCCCGTCCGCCGGGGGAAAGGGAGTGCGGTGGCCTCTCTCTCTCTCTCACACACCGTTGGTCACTGATTCGGCCGCATCCCGTCCGCCGGGGGAAAGGGAGGAAGTGCATCGTTTCTCCGTTCGACGGCGCCGAGGCAGCACGTCCCGATCTGCGGTACATGCCGTTCTCTCTGACCAAACTCCGGCGCGGCAGGGCCTACGCCACCTGCTCGCAGATTCCGCCCACCGCCGCTCACCTTGTTTCATCCCGACGACCTCCAGGTATCCCCTCCGGCCTTGCTCCACTGCCCGTCTTCCCACGTCGCTGCATGTGGATCTTCCATAGTTCTTTTCCCAAAACGTAGCTCGTCCAGCGTACTTTCCATATTGCATTCTCGTCCTCCCTTAGGTCAAGGAATATGCTTCTTTTTTGTCGTCGCATGTGTCATCAACTGTTATTGGCCAGTAATTGTTTCCTTTCTACCTCTTTTTTGCAAACAGGGCTATCCATTTCACCTCGTTGCTATTGCGACCTTTTGGTGAACTGCACAAATCACTTTTTTCTTAAGAGTGTTTTGTGCAGTTGTACTAAAATGTCACATGGGAAACGTCTCTAGATTTCAGTGCGACTGCACAAAGGGAGATTGGTTTTGCTCTATCCTCCTCATCCAACTCCGAGCCTAATCTTCTCCAACTAGTTAGTCTTAAGAGAGACTGGAAAGATGAGCGGCTTCTATTTATGTGTTTATTGTTTTATCAGCAGTCCTCTATTATCGTAATCACACTTAATATCTTTGGAACAGGGACGCTCAACTCTATTTTAGTGGAACTGCCCAAAATGATCGGAATGTTGCATGCTCCAGACAGCTACTTTTTTCCCAACATGCCTTGTTGATTTAGACAGAGCTTGGGGGACGTTGCTGCCAATGAAAGCATGGATCAATTTTAATTTAACACCTTCTCACAACTCTGTCTTGATTGTGATGTAATTATTAGCTCGATCTGCTAATAATTGACATGCATTAGCAAGGAAGTTAGTTTTTATTGTTTCCGAAAGAGCATCGATGGCAAGACACTTGAAAAAAAGCTGAAAGCTCACACCATTGTACAATTTCATGTCTCGCTGGAAAATTATTTGTATAGTACGTCAATTATGTAAACAAATAATGGAAGCTTGATAGCATTGCCAGAAGCCTCTTCATCATCCGGTTCCATGTGCCATCCACAAAATTATACTCCTTCATTCCAAAATATTTGTCTTTTTACAAATTTCAAACGGGCATATTTTAGAGTGTAGATTCACTCATTTTTCTTCATATGTGTACTCCCTCCGTTCCTAAATATTCTATTCGTCTTTCTAGAGATTTCAACAAGTGACTACATACGGAGCAAAATGAGAGAATCTACACTCTAAAATATGTATATACATCCGTATGTGCCAGTCCATTTGAAATCTCTAAAAAGACAAATATTTGAGTAGTCACTCGTTGAAATCTCTAGAAAGACAAATATACTCCGGAGTATATTTAAGAACCGAGGGGGTAGTGCACAACCGCATGGGAGACTCAGCCTGGTCGTTGCGCCGCATTAATAGTGAGTAATGAGCAGTCAAATCGTAAGCCCCACCTTTCCCACTGTAAGTTGCTCTGAAGAAGCAACCATCAATACGCTCTTCTTTGAATCCACTCATACTCCATCTGTCACTGTTTATACAGCACGCTTCGGAAAAAAGAAAAAAGATATGTGGGACCAAGGCGACTAGCGATCGGCCTGAAAAATAGCATTGGTAGTTATAGCACGGCGTCTATTACTAGAGGGAATAATGCGTACACACATGCATGCAAAGGCTTCCACCCCGGTACACACATGCATGCACTTACTCCACTTTGTAGTCTTGTAGTACAGAGTACATGGAGAGAAAATTGTGGACTTGATTGCGGTTACCACGCCCTAATTAATTGAGCATTAACCCAAACGCGTCTAAAGTCTCTCTGGTAGTGGAAATGCATTGAGAGAAATGCATCATAATGAAGCGCTACCAGTAAACTGTGAGAGAGGGAGGAGTAGTATGAAGGTTCAAAACCAAATGCAGCGTATGGCGGTCGGTCAACGCACCTCCTCTTGGCATATCACGCCATGTGGGACAGGAGTGTGAGCAAACCGATCTCAATTGACGGCAAAGAGCCAACCCGCCGTTCCTTGAGAGAGGCGAGGCGAGAACACACGACGGGTTCGCATGGAGGCCAAGATATATTCGAGCATGGTTGGTTGATCGATATCATTCATTACATGTTGGGCTGCCGTTTTCCGCCCTTCTCCGGAATAAGCGTGTACTTTATCGGAGATAAAAAATAAGAGTACAGGACGCTCCACCATGCGGTTCTAGTAGTAGTACTACTCGTACTACTGCGCTTGGCTCTTCGCCTCTTCGTGAAGTCGAACAATGATGGTACTCCGCATGTTGGGTACTATAGTGTATGCCTCGACAATCGACACGAATGGGCTGATGCATGTCCACCGAGGGTAGGTTGCATTAGTCAAAGGCGAAGCGAGCTTCACCTTGTCCTGCAAGCTTCTCCTCGTCCTGCGAGTTGACGGGACACACCAAAAAGTAGTGCTAGTCCATACTCCCTCCTTTCCGGTTAATATGGCTTAATCTTTTTGCGGGTAAATGAGAGAGCTTTATTCATATATAAGCATTCTTAGGACGATCAGCCAAGACACTGGTCACTAGGAAGCGAGGTACCCCGCAAAAAAGAAGTAGGAAGCGAGGTGTTTCATCAAGCCAGCTCTCGGCCACATTCAAAGTGCAGCAAACACGGTTCGCACGAAGATGCGCCGCAAGGTTTGCTGACCTGTTTACATGCTGAATAACAAAAAAAGAGGAAATATTACCGAGCGCTACTATTTGTAACAGGATATGAGCCAAAATTAAGCGAGAATTGTGGCGAGTGTTCCATGCAATCAACTTCCATTATCACGTGCGAGAACCCTCGAAGAGAACCAAATGTGTTGAAGATTGCTTTATCACATTTTAAAATTATAATAAGAGTGCAGACGCTCCTCCATCCGGTTCCTAGTACTAGTATAGTACTTACATACCTTTATAGACTATATTAGTAGTACTAGTACTAGTAAACTTTGCGCTTGGTTGTTCGCCTATTCGGGAAGTCGAACAATAGTAGCACTAGTAGTATAGTGTATGCTTCTGGCAATCTGACACCAAATTAACTGTTGCACGTCCACCGCCTGAGCAAGGGAGAGCTTGCATTAGTCAAAAGTTTCTCCTTGTCCTGCGAGCCACCGCACGCAAGTAATGCTAGTCCATACTGCCTCCTCTCCGGTTAATATGGATTAATTTCGAACGAGATAAATACACTGTCTGTCACTGTATATTTGTAATAATACGGTCAGTGGACTTCATAATACGCTCATTGCTCAATATATATATATATATATTCCGGTGTTTATACGGTCACTAGCTCACCCTGACTGAGTATGTGTGTGCATGCACGTGTAGGTTGAGCACTTAGCGTGACCGTGTGTGTTCCGTCGTGTGCTCGGACATGCATGCATTAGGGTGTCGCGCATGTTTTTGCGTCCATATGTGCGTGTGACTGTTGCATACACGTAGGGGGAGTACGTGTAGGGGCCACTAAGGAGCAGTCAAATCACACAGTAAGTTAGTCGGAAGAAGCAACCATCATTTCACTCTTGAATGACACGTACGCAATATAAAATGGTTGATATGGAGAGAAAAATAAAACCACTATATATACACTAGTAGGAGCCTAAGCTACAAGCCTGCTTGCTAAGGTTGCTCCCTTCACAAGCATAGAACGACGGGCCTGATCCCGCAGCTGGGGGAAGGGAACAATGTTCTTCATAGACGCGGTCGACATCGGCGAGGGAGAAAACCCACAGTCGGTGCGTCCCAATCGGGGGTCATCGCGGTATGGGCCGATGTCGCGTCCCAACCGCCCTTCTAGCTACAGCACGACGTCCCAGGTAGTCCATCTTCCTTTTGGAGCCGGCTTGCTCCACTGCCATAGCTCCATCTCCATGTCGATCTTTCTCTACTTCTACCGGCTTCTACTTGTGATGATTTTATGTCTCATGAACTAGTGCCTGTACTATTATTCTAATCACACTTCTTCAATATCTTTGCCATCAGGGATGCTCAGGTCGATTTTAGTGGAACTGCACAAAAGCATCGTATGATCCGAGGGTGCCAAACCGTCTTTCCTTGATGTGTTCTACGGCCAGGGAATTAAATCATGTTTAGGGTTTAGGGTTTAAGTCGTAGTGACCCCATTAGTAGTTTTCTTTCATACACACTCTCACAACTTTTTTCTTTAGTTGTGAAGTAAATATTGGCTATGATATGTGAATCATTGAGATGCATCAGCATGCGTGTTAGTTTTCCTTTGTATTAGATGGAATGTTGTAACGGGGCAACCTTGGAATAGGAATGAAAATGGAGTGGAAAGTTTCCGTTTTTCCGGAGAAAAAATGGAAACGGAGAGAAACCAACGTTTCGTTTCGTTGGATCGCGCCATCGAGCAAAACCAACGTTTAAATCACGTTTGTCGTGTTCGTGTCTCACCCTCCTCCACGGCTCGACCCCACACGGTCGCTCGGCATGCCACTCACCACAAACTGAGTATACGATAACTTTCCCGCCTGCTTGTCGATGGATCGCGCCATGGAGTACTACTAGCACTACTGGAAGATATTGACGAGTTGGGGGACGACAGCTAGCTGTAGCACGGACTCCCAAGAACTTTTTACATGCATGTTGTAGCCGGCTATTGCGACCTTTGAACGCGGAGCAGCCGCGTGCACCCGAAAGCGGCGTGGGCGACGCTCTCTCGGCCGGCACGCCGCTTCAATGCCGGCGCCAGTGAGAGGTCGCGTCTGCTCTGGCCGGGCATGAATGCGGCACTGACCGTTTCGGGCGGGAAGCACGCACGGGTGAAGAAGAGGGTTCGGGTTGGTCAGGACCGGCCGTGGCAGCGGTCCGGACGTGCGCAAACTAGAGATGATGTGCGTTAATATTGTTGCGTATATAATTAACAACGTAAATAATGTGCCAGTTGGACAAATATGATTGGAGATGGAGATAGAAATGGAATTTTACGTAAACATGGTTATGCATGTCTATGTCTATGTGTGTGTGCGCGACGACTCTCGCGACCTGGAAGCGGGGGCGTGTTTTTGATCGAGTTTTCTTTCTTGGTATGTTAGAAAATCAGTTTGTCTAATTCACATCTAGATGTTATTTAAGGATATCACACCTAAGCTCCCACAAGTATATAATGTAGCAACAAGAAACAAAAAAACTAGGACAAAAAAAATAGACCACAAACAGAGTGGACATCAACTTAGATGTGACATAACTATGTCACATCTAGATGTGTCCTAGATAGACCCAAAATCACTGCTATAGAGTGAGTTTTTTACTCCATTATAGCCTCTTGTTTGATAGAGTTTCTCGCGTCTCGCTCTCTCACACTCTCCATACCAAAACAAGATGACAGTGTCCACTCTATCTCTCTCCTCACCGGTGGTCACAGATCCGGCCGAATGCCCGAATCCCGTCCGCTGCGGGAGGTGAGGAGGTGCAGCATTGACGTTGTCGCCGTCGGCGACGGAGGGAGCCGATGCGCACCGTCCTCTCGGAGCCGGTGCTGGCGCGGACGAAGATGCCAAATGGATGATGCATCATCACGATGACCTATCGATGCTCATGGTTGCGCGCCTCGTGGTTGCGTCGGCTGGTGAAGCTGATCGATTTTCAATGAAAAACAAGTTGTCTTCCATCAGTGCTCTTTGCTTGTTACGCACAAAGATGATATCCTTCGTTAGTTCACCTTGGTTGCATTGGAGACGCAGTCGTCTTTCACGTTGGTGCAATTTTATCACACAATTGGCTATGAACCAAATGTTTCCTCGAAGAAGGATCGACGTTGGTACTAAGAGCATAAGTTTTGTATTGATTTCTAAGCCTTCTCACAACTTTGTCTCCAGCTCCCCTGTAATTTTATTTGTCCAGCTATTAACTTTGATTTAAAAAATGGTGTGGACTAAAAACCGGATGGACGTAGTAGCCCTCCATTTTTATTTACTCAAGATATTAGATTTGATGAAGTCAAACCTTATAATAGTCTCAAACCTTTCCGATAATTGAAATTAAAATTCTTTATTTGTACACACTCTCACACGTTTCCGATAATTTGGCGCATTTGTGGTTGTTCACTTAAGGGAGGGTAGTGTACCACACGTGAAAGACAGGAAGTGCGACCAGGACGCATGGGCGTGGATCGTTAGTTCATCGGAAGTAGTACCAGTTTTCTTCACTGTACATTAGATAAAGAGTTTCTTTTCGTACTTACACAATTTAAAACGATTGTTACGGAGAGAATAAGAAAACCACTCCACTAGTATATATTACTCGTATACACGAGAGTACTATATGGACGCGGCTTGACTTAGTGCACCTGCCTTTGGGTTTATGACAGGTGGGCCCAAAATGTGGCTGGCTCACCTGTCATACAGCCAAAAACAGGTGCAGTGAAGGCACCGGAGCTCAGTCCATACTACATTATAGTATATATATAAGCGGGAGCCTCAGCGCTTGTTCGCTAGGGTTTGCACTCTCCACACGCTCGCCGCACTACATATATGTTACACGCTGGAGGCTCAGCGTTCATTTGCTAGGATTTGCTATATTCACAGTCTCTCACCCTCTCTTCACCAGATCTAAACAAGACTGCATTGTCCTCTTGTCTCTCTCTCCCCCCTCACAGCTGGTGAAGGAGGCATCCGTATCCCGCCGCACCGGTAAGGGGAGGAGGCGTGGCGTTCACTCTATCACCTTCGGCGAGGGAGGCAATCCACTGCCGGCTGCGCTGTTCTCTTTCACCCAGCGCCTGTGCGGGAGGGCCACCGACCCCTTCTTCCTCGCTGCCGTACATAGTGTGGGCAGATCCGACCTCCCGCCGCACGCCTTGCCACATCCCGACGACCCTAAGGTATAAGTTTCTTTGAAACCGTCGTTGCTCTAGCTGCATGTGGATCTTTTTCGATCTGTAGTCGAATCTATGTCTTGGTTCAAAGAGGAAAGAAGGGTGCGGTGGGCTGGAGCAAGAATCTAGGACGTGGTTCAATGAGGAAAGGAGGGGCGGAAAGTAGTATAGACTGGCTATCCAGCCGCTTTGTAGGTCGAAAAGGGAAAAAGGGGGTAACCCAGTACACACATAGAACCGATCTCTTTGTTGTAAAGGGAAAGAAACTGGGGGGTCGGGTAGTTTGTGCAGGATTAGATTTGCTGCCCTCACTTAGGAAAAAGGTTCAAAGAGAACAAATATGGGACCAACGCATATATGCTGCTTGGCTACATACTCTGCATCACCCATTTATCGTGTGGGCGCACATGGTGCTGGCATGTCCCATACAGCTATTTTGCTGTTGTTAATCTAAGAATGCCGCCGAAAATTGAAGCAATGCCTTTGTTAAAAGTAAATTACATTTTTAACGAATCTTGTTTCAAGAGAATGTCTCTATTAATATGAATCAATGCAACCGTTTTAGAAATGCTACTATCCTACTTTGTTTTCCATCCAAGATAAGTTAGATGCTTCTTTCTGTCACCGTTTATTTCATCCTCCTTTATCGGCAAGTAATTGTTTCCTTTTTGCCTCTGTTAAAACAGGGTATCGATTCAACTTGTTGCTATTGCGACATTTTCTTCGTTACTCAAACACTTATGTTTTAAGAGTGTTTTGTGCAGTTCAACTTGAATGTCACACGGTGACTTTGCTTAATTTTGTGGAACTGCACAAAAGGAGATCGAGATTTGTTTCCACTCTTCGTGGCGAGTTGTTTCAAATCTTGGTCTCATCCACATGATGTGCAGTGTGCTTTGAGATGTTGTGCTACTTGTTTTGGTACTGTTTTAAATAAATGTTGAATTGAAGCTATTGTATTGCTGTCTTTTCCCATTAAGTAGTGAACAAAAATGGGACCAATCCAGACATGATGCTTGTTGCTTTGTTACAACAAATTTAGCATCACCCCCTTTATAAGCCAGTAATTGATGCCACTCTCAGAATTAACTACTGAATGTTATTTCAAAACTGCAACACTTGTTAGGGATTGGCGGGATTACCATTTTTTGGCCACATGTTTCATCCTCCTTTATTAGCCAGTAATTGATTCCTTTTTTGCCTCTGTTTAAACAGGGATATCTATTCAACTTGTTGCTATTGCGACATTTTGCTTCGCTACGTGAAACACTTTGCTTGATTTTAGTGCAACTGCACAAAACGAGATTGGATTTCCTATTCGTGTTGGCAGATTAAGTATTTTATCTGGTGGTCTCATGAAAGGTCAAGTCTGTGCCTTCATCCACATGATTGTGCAGTGTGCTTTGAGATGTTGTGCTACTTGTATTGGTATTGTTTTAAATAAATGTTGAATTGAAGCTATTGTATTGCTGTCTTTTCCCATTAAGTAGTGAACAAAAATGGGACCAACCCAAACATGATGCTTGTTGCTTTGTTACAACAAATTCTGCATCACCCCCTTTATAAGTAGATGGAAGCACATACTGTTGTTGCGCCCACTCTCCCCTGGAACTGTTTATGCTTTTCGTTAATCTAATGCCGCTGGTAAAATTAAGCAATGCCACTCTCAGGATTAATTAACTACTAAATCTTAGTTCAAAACTGCAACACTTGTTAGGAATGGTACTATCCTGCTTTGTAGTTCTTTCTACATGTTTAACCAAGGTATTATTAAGATAATGTCTCTGTTAAAATGAATCAGTCGCATTGTTTTAGGAATGATACTTTTCGGCTTTTTCGTTCTTTATACATGTTGAAACAAGGCATTGTTAAGATAATGTCTCAGTTAATATTAATGAATCACACCGATTGAGAATTGCTACTCTCTGCTTTGTTTCCCATTAAGATAAGGTCGATCAAGTAGATGTTTTTATTCGGGAGTACAAGTCATCAACCGTTATTTCTCAATAATTGTTTCCCTTATACCTTTTGTTGCTTATGTGGATATCACAATTAAAGCTTGGTTTTATTCTCGACTTGATTTTAGTTCAAGCGCACAAAAGGACCCAATGTGTCCAAGGCAAACTGCTGCATTATTGGGTCCAGCTTGGTCGCTCCACTTTGCGTAAAGAAGCGATCCTGTTTGCGCTACATTACGAAGGAATGACCGAGAAGCTTTACAGAGTATTAGGCCTTCCACTATGTAGGCCAAAAGAGGTGCCAATTTCACCTTTTCTTAGTTTGGCACCGAATCCCTCCATTGCTACAGCCGGTGCCATAAATATTAGACACCGGTGACATGACTAGTCTGCAGAGACCATTGGCAATTTAACAACACGTGGAGTGCCCTGGGCAAAAAGTGCCCAAACAAGTACAAAAAGCGACAGGACTCCACGATCATAGGCATTACATATTTTGAATGGAAAAAGCTTGTCAAAGTTTAATCATTGATGTTAGCAAGAAGCGACAGGACTCCACGATCATAGGCATTACATATTTTGAATGGGAAAAGCTTGTCAAAGTTTAATCAATGATGTTAGCAACAAGACGTTAGTTTAATATATTGGAATTGGAAAACCTTGTCAAAATTTGCTCATTGATGTTAGCCAGAAGACATGCATTTGATATTTTTTGAGAGGGACGCCCTTGCTGTGAGCAGCGTCGAGTGTTTTTTCCTATTCATGTGTTCAGTTTAGAAGTAAATAGTTACTCTGCTGAGATATTCATGTGTTAAGAGTTTTTTCTGAATATTGTCTATGTAATTAATGCCAGGCCTTGTGTTTGATTGCAAATTTGAGCTTGGAATGTTGTGGCATGCGGCATCACGAGCTGTTCACCGTGCCTCCTGAGAATAATGCTTCGTATTGTTTTGCATGTCGATCTAATGCCAGTGATTTTCTTGTTAAGAAGATCATCCTCTTCGTTGTTTCCGTGCGTAAGAAGTTCATCGTCGATGTTTTGAGCCTGTTTGGTTCAATAAGTCACCGACTTATAAGTCGGTGACTTAAAACCGATGACTTATAAGTCACGCTGTTTGGTTGTCACCGACTTATAAGTCACCTGACACACCTTCCGACCAACTCATGATATTAGGCCGTGATTGGATCGTCGTTTTCCAACCAAAACCGCTTGTAAAACTGACGCTTGTAAATTAAAGTAGATGGTCTCGGGCGAAGGCGCTTGGTTGGTCGATTTCGACTAGTAAAATATCGGAAGTACTTCACACATGATAAAAACGCTGAACGACACTCGGACGATTGCTAATCCAGCCGTTAGCTGCTGTTTCAGCCTTGCCCATGGATGGCATGATACGCACGTCGTGCATGTATCGTCTGGTAATGTTGTCCATATAGCAGTGCTCGTAAAATATACACTGGTCTCTTAGATTACACGCGTAACCCGCCGGTTTTACTTACAGACCTCGGGCCTTCCGATGACGAGTAAATTACACTTGTATGTTAATACAGGTTTGAAATAAACCAGAGCTCCCAAAGCGGCCTTACCGTTTCATGCCGTCTCGGTTTCTCAAGGTGCTCATAGGTGTCCTATGATCCTGGCTTCTGAATGAGCAGTGGGTATGGCAGATCGACCTCCGTAGGGCCCGCGAGGCCCTCTCCGTTGTTCTTTGAGTTGTTGCGCTCGCCGTGGCGCCGAGCATTGTTAACATGGTCAACGAACATGAGGATTCAGGAGATGACTTTATTTTGTTGGATGACACTAGGGACCCACTAGGGCCATAGCCGCACGCACGCAAGTGCCTCCTTATTATGTACAACTATTTTTTTTTGCTTTCTCCTGGTTTCCTGACATCACGGTCCCACACCATTGTCAACCTATGTAGTCAATATAAACGAGATAATTGCACAAGGTGCGGCCCAACAGCTGGGACCAAGCAGCTCGAGCAGTATTTGTGTTTTTGAGGCGTGAGCACTACAGAGTTTTTATTGGCGATGATTTCGTTGTTGTTCAGAGGAGAGCAGGGTATTAACTGGGCGGGCTGTGGCCCGTCTACCCCAGGCCAGATATCCAGCCCAGATACTACTTTTTTCAAGATGAAAATGGCTAGCCCAGCTATACGTCTTTTTGAGGAATACCCAGGCAAGGTCAACTTGTTATTCTCCGCCCCGCTGGGCTGCAAATCTTTCCTAGGAGGGATGCCTTAGGCTTAACAGGAAAATGGGCTTTAAAAATAATAAATGGGATGTAATTATAAAAACTGGGCAGTAACTACAAAAAAAAGCACCAAACACGAAATTAGTTTATAAAATATTATTTATGGATTTTGAAAATCTTAAATTTTCATTGTTGCGCACGCAATGTTTCGTTGGATTTTTACGTAATACAAATTTATATTTAATCTGAATAGAAATTTCGGGATAAAAATATTTCGGATCCCATCAAAATGTGGGAAATTTTATTAAATTATGTCCTCAACGGTTGGTTGAAATTATTAATCGTTGTCCTAGCTAGAAAATGGGTTGTACTTTTAACAAAGAGTTAAATGCACTGGAGGTCCTAAAAGTTTCGTCGGGGTGTCATTTTAGTCCCAATTCTTCCAAAACGTACCTTTAGGTCCTAATTCTTTAGTAAGTGGTTCATCCGAGGTCTTTTTTACACAAGCGTTCGCTGACCTTCCTGTGTGGCGCGTTGACCCACGCCACGTCAATAGAGGGCCCAACCGCCAAGCAAGAAAAATACATTGGAGGTCCTAAAAGTTTCCGCGGAGTGTCAATTGAGTCCCACTTCTTTCAAAATGCATGTTTAGGTCCTAATTCTATGGTAAGTGGTTCACCTGAGGTCCTTTTTTGCACGATCACTCACTGACCTGCTCAGTTGCGCATTGACCCATGCCACGTTGATTTAGGGTCACTAGCAGACGAGGAACATTGCAAAAAAACCTAATTTTTTCGCCGCTATCATCTTGTAGCTATGTGATTTCCTCTGCTCTGCCACAATCACTAGCTATAGACATTGATTTAGTTCAATCTGCACAGTTTCATTAAGTTTCTCAAACCGCTTGCTCTGATTTGAGGTTAGGTGGTAGGAGCTTGTGGAGGAGGCGGCGCCTCCGCCGATGCTGCAATGCTCCTTTTCGTCACCCGCTTCCCTGCCGAGGAGCTTGCTGTCCCAGCCATGGCAATGGTGTGGGCATGAGAGAGAGAGATAGGATTTCGGTAGGGGCTGGGAAATGTCAAGACAGGCGTTACAAGGGTCTTTCCATAAAAAAAGAGCAGCCACAGCGGCCTCTAAGTTGATGTGGTGTGGCTCAAAGCGTCAAGCAGGTCAGCAACCGCTTGTGCAAAAAAGGACCTCGGGTGAACCCCCTATTGTAGAATTAGGACCTAAACGTGCATTTTGACAGAAGTAGGACTAAAGTGACACTGCCTAGAAACTTTTAGGACGTTTCTCGCCTGGCGGTTGGGCCCTCTGTCGATGTGGCATGGGTCATCGCGCCACGCAGGCAGGTCAATGAGTGCTCGTGAAAAAGGACCTCGGATGAACCACTTACGGAAGAATTACAAGATAAAGGTGCATATTGAAAGAATTAGGACTAAAGTTACACCCCAACAAAACTTTTAGGACCTCCAGTGCATTTAACTCTTTAACAAACTGTAAATGGGCTGTTGTAAATTCCATTAGAATTCAAAAATGGGTTGTACATTCTTACAAAACGCAAATGGGCTATAAGTTCTCTGCCGCACACTTGTGGGCCTACTAAGTGACGCGTCCCCTAAATAAATAAGTTGACGCGTATGCAAGGCTTTGTCAACTTATTATAGTGAACACACGGTTCTAGCAGCATTGGCCGTTGGATGTCTATCCAACGGATGTCGTGCTTCTTCTTCAATCTCGGATATTCTTAGCTTCGGCCGCCCAAAAAATGATTCCTCCCCCTGACATCTGGGGCGCACTGTTTCGGAGGCTGACCTGTGGGCCTACTAAGTTGGAGCGTACCAAGGGCTTTGTCAACTTAGTCAATATAAACGATTCTAGCTTCAGTGACCGTATGATGTCCATCCAACGGCCGTAGTGCTTCTTCAACCTCTGGTCTTCTTGGTCCAGCCGCCCAAAGCAAAGGCCGGTCGTGCCGTGCTGCGCCCGCCTCCGTGGCGGCTGTGCTGCCAAGGCCTCACCGCCCCATACTACTCCCACCGCTGGCAGGCCATCCCTCCACTCACCCACACCCCTGTTATTCTCAAGGGCGACGGCAGCCTCACACCGCACCAACCGGTGAACCCTCAGACTCCTCTCTGCTGGCTTCCACCGCTGCGTCTTCCCGGCTCGCGTCGTCCCCTTCCTAGGCGTCGCCGTCGTCCACCGCCCTGGTGCTCTCGGCGTGGCGTGGTCAACATGGTCAACGACCGACTTCCATCGGAAAAGTATCAGACGTGGAGAGGCCGACTGGGTCCACGGCGCCGCAAGGAAGTGCCTCCTTATTACGCCGCAAAATAATTATTCCTCCACCGATAGCAGGGACCCACCGACGGGCCACCTTATTTCGCGAAAAAATGTTTCCCGACTGCTGGGACCCACCGGACGGGCCACCGATTTCGCGAAAAACGTTCCCCACCGACAGCTCGGACCCACCGAAGTGCCTCTTTATTACGCACAAAAATGAATACTCCCCCGCTAGCTGGGACTCACCTTGGTGGAAGCTGACTTGTGGGCCTACTAAGTTGACGGGGACGGAGGACTTTGTCAACTTAGTCAATATGAACGATTCTAGCTCCAGTGACCGTACGATGTCCATCCAACGGCCGTACTGCTTCTTCAACCTCTAGTCTTCTTGCTCCAGCCGCCCAAAGCAGCGCCGGTCATGCCGCCTACTCCTGCCTCCCGTGGTCGGCTGTGCTGCCGCGGAGGCTCACCGCCCCCTACTATTCCCACCTTAGGCCAGGCCCTGCAGCGACGGCAGCCTCACACCGCAGCCGAACGAGTGAATACTCATACTCCTCTCCGCGTGGGCATCCACTGTCGCGTCTTCACCGGCTCCGCGTCGTCCCCTTCCTAGGCCTCGCCGTCGTCCACCGCCTTGGTGCTCTCGGCGTGGCGTGGTCAACGTGGTCAAGGAACGACTTCCATCGGACGTGGACTGTACGTGGAGAGGCTGACAGCTGGGTCCACGGCCGCAGCAAGGAAGTGCCGCCTTATTACGCGGAAAATAATGATTCCTCCACCGACAAATAGGGACCCACCGGACGGGCCATCGATTTCGTGAAAAACGTTTCCCTCGATCGCTGGGACCCACCAGCTACATCTTCGCACGCAAGGAAGTGCGTCCGGGCAAAAAAACAAAGCGATTCGCCCCCGACCGCTGGGACCCACCAGCTACATCTTCGCAGTAAGGAAGTGCGTGATCGGGACCCACCTGGTCAAGCGCACGTAGCATTGTCATTCTGGTCGCGACGGTACGTACATACTTGGTCGATGTAGAGGCGCCGCGACGTGTCGTAGTAGAGGCGCCGCACGTAGCATGTACACATACGTCACAGCGCGAGGGTGCAAGAAATAAAATATCGCCACGCACGTACATACGGGCAGGGTCTCGAACGCCTACTCGCGCATACGTACATGGCTGGGTCGGAACGGAGAAACAGCGTTGTCATCGTGTTCATGGGGAGCCAACCGGCTGGGTCGGAACGGAATGCGTGGTCGTGTTCATCGGGAGGACTTGGACGGAACAGGCGATGGAAACGAGGCCTGGCGTACCGCACAACGGAGGAAACGGACCTCCTACGTTCGGAACAGGGTCCTGTTGATCGGGAGGGGTGTGGTGTACCGCAAAACGGAGGAAACGGACCTCCTATGGTCGAAACGAGGGTCCTGTTGATCGGGAGGGGTGTGGCGTACCGCAAAACGTAGGAAACGGACCTCCTACGGTCGAAACGGGGGTCCTGTTGATCGGGAGGGTGTGGCGTACCACAAAATGGACGAAATGGACCTCCTACGGTCGAAACGGGGGTCCTGCTCATCGGGAGGGGTGTGGCGTACCGCAAAATGGGACTCCACAGGATACTGTTCAACTCCACCGTCGACCTCCGCCAGCCTCCACGGGCTACCGTCGACCTCCTCCGGCCTCCACGGGCTCCTGTTCATCCAGCCTCCACCGCGCGCTACTCCACCGGCTACTGTTCAACCACCCCTCCACGGGCACCCCTCCACCGCTCTCGCTCATCTAGCCCTCCACACCACGGGTCCTGTTCAACCACCCTCCACGGCCACCCTCCACTTGTCTCATTGTTCATCCAGCCCTCCACACCACGGGTCCTGTTCATCCGAGGCAACGCCACCGCCACTTTTCATCCAACCCCCCCGCACCGCTCACTGCTCATCCAATCGACCGGCTTTAGTTAGCGGCAGTAGCGGCGAATCGCTCCATCGGGTTCGATTAACAGCCATCGATCGATCGCTTCGGGTTCGATGAACGCGTAAGCTGCGGCAATCGCCGGGTTCGATTAGAGCCCAACGCCTCATTCGGGTTCGATTAGAGCTAACGCCCGCACACACGCAGCGTACATACGAGAAAGCGCGCATCGCTCGCCCCCGACCTCCCACCGTAACCGGCAACTCCCCGAAATTTTCCTCCCCCTCGCTTCTACCACGGTTTTTTCCGTCATGGATGGCCCAAAGAATGTCATGCAGCTGCGTCTCTGGCCCGCCCAGGACGAAAAGCCCATTTTCTGTCATGATTTTTTGTCATAGAAGTAGGAGCCCACCACATCTATGATGATACCGGGTTTTGTCACAATTATCGTCATAGAAGTATCATATGTATGACAGAAAAAAAAAATCGTTCGGCCCAAAATGTCACGGATGTGTCTTTTTTTTGTAGTGAAGGTCTCTATGTCTCCATACGTAGTTACCCTCAATCCTAACGCCACATCGAATTGTTCTCCTATTTTGTCACATAACTTCCGCCTGGATGGGTAAAACACACACTCACACTTAACAATCTCCTTCTAGCTACCCCCCGCCTCTCACTCTTCCCTATATCCCCGAAACCAATAAGACCATCCCTTTGTTTAATTCCGCCTACATGCACCATCGATATATAGTAGTCTTCCTCGGTGTCTCTCGAACAAACACGTTCTCTCGATGTCGAATCCTCTCACGCGCACACACCTTCTCTTCCCTCTCTACGGGCATTTTCTCTCTCGCACCCCATCGTTGGTGGCCTCTGCCATACACATCAACTCTCTATGATGAAGCCATGCACACTTAAATTACATCCGCCACAGAGGACCCCGCGACACACACACACACACGCACGCACACACACACACCCCCCACACACTAAGACTCCATCTCTCTCTCTCACATGAACACACACACACACACACACGCACGCACACCCCCCCCCCCCACACACACACACACTAAGACTCCATCTCTCTCTCTCTCACACACACACACAAAAACTAAGACTCCATCTCTCTCTGTCTCTCCTCTCTCTCTCTCTCTCTCACACACACACACTAAGACTACATCTCACACACACATGCTCTAGGCGGAGCATTTGTTCCTACCACCCTTCATCCAACCTTACCCGTATGATAAACAATCACCTTTATTTACTTGCATAACATGGACAAATTCCACTTTACTTTAGTAGTCAGCAAACTTATCATTTGTACCCTTAAAAAATGAGTTGGAGATGATGGTGTGCCTGCCATCTTGTAATACAGACCGTATGATCTATATCTGATGGATAGAAAGCAAACTATGATAATTTTACAAAAGATACCCGCACCTCTCTCCACATCATTATCTCCCGCAACCTCATTGCTCAGCAATTAAAAAAGGAATAAGTCTCTAGAACAATCTAGCATGCATGGTGGCCGCTGCCGCCTACCGGCGCTGTCCATCCCCATGCCTCCGCCCATTCCGACCACCAGTCACCACAACGCTCCACTCCTCCTCGCCTTATCTCTCATCTTTCATTTTTTCGATGACATTCTCGAGATACCAGTTTTTCGATAAAATTCTCGAGATATCATTAGTTTTTACACATGGGATTACTCCTGCATGGGTCAATCACAATAGGTGTTTTGTAAAAAAATGCATATTGATGTTCCGTGCAATGCACGAGAATCTTGCTTGTAATTATATAACGCAAATCACGGCGAAGTGACATTTTTGACACAACCACGTTAACATGGCCATGTAAATCACTAGCTAAAGTAAATACCATTATACTTATATCCCGATGCAAAGGTTGAGTACATGTTCAAGAGTAGAGTCGCACACACGCACTCTATCTCTCGAATATCTCTCTCTCTCACACACACACACACCCGATTACGTGGCGCCCACTTAAGCGGAACACGTATGTTAACATTTGTGCACCAGCTGGTACGTGATGCTGCGCATTTATTTAAGCGGAAGGTGAACCCAAATAGTAGCTGCATTCATTCCCCTCCGCCGCCTCTTCTCGTCGTCGCCGTCGCCACAGTAGCCATGGGCGGCGAAGGTAACAACATCGTCATACTCCCGAGCGGGCGCTTTAATATGGAAATTTTAGTGGTCATGCATGCATCTTTTGTTCTAGCACTCCTATATAAGGGTTGACGGTCGCTTCCATGGACGTCTTGTGGCGGTGGAAGAGGAAGGAGAAGGGAAGCGGGCTATGGAGTAACATTTTACCACAGTTTCTTAGGAAAGCGAGTGCAATAATTGAGTAGTTTTGCAAACTACCATTACTACACCAAACGGTTCAAAACCTATACTCCCTTGCTGCGGTAGCGCGCCTCCGCGTGAAACGGTCGGCGTCGCCTGGGCGTCGATGCCACATTAATGCCCGGCCGAGCGGAGGCGACCTCTCGATGGCGCCCGGCTATGAAGTGGCGCGACGGCCGAGAGAGCGCCGCTTCCGGTGCACGCGATCGCTCAGCGTCGAGGCGGCCATAGGCCCTGTTTGGATCCATGGGTTAGAGTTAGTTTGAGCTAGTTGGGGCTCAAATAGCCCTAAAGTATCCAAGCACGAGGGTTTAAATTGGAGCAAGTTGCACCGAACCCACCAAAAAAACTATCCCACCCAAGAGGTGCTAACTGGAGATAGTTCTCATTGGGACCACTGAAAAATCACTTTTCTCTCTCCATGAAGTGCATTTATTGTCAATCTAACCCTGTCACCCAAACACCTCTTTGGCTATAGTTAGTTTAGGGTTAGTCATGAGTTAGTCTAACCTCTAGCTAAGTTAGAGTATCAAATAGGAGCAGTATAGGATATGCAAGTTGCTCAAAGC
This sequence comes from Aegilops longissima, assembly GCA_021605205.1. NCBI lineage: Eukaryota > Viridiplantae > Streptophyta > Magnoliopsida > Poales > Poaceae > Aegilops > Aegilops longissima. Next base: position 153,030,649 of record CM038682.1, read on the forward strand.
ATACAAGCAAATTCGTACGTGAAAAGATTTTTTTTCTTTTTGAAAATGGAACGTGAAAGGAATTTTTTTAGAATGCTCTTGGCATGTCGCTAACATGTGATAGTTAACCGACCTCAATAGATGGCAGAAACGCCAACCCGCCGCACTTTGATAGAGACGAGGAGGGAGAAGCGACACAGGCTGCTGGATTACTAGAGATAGGTGTCGCACGGAAGCCAAGAAATATGGTGATGGCATGGGTTAGCCATGTACTAGTATGATGTAACTACACTGGGCTGCCGTGTTTCGTACTCTTCCAGTCCACTTTGGAGATGATTGGTTAATTTTATATCACTGAATAATATTAAATGAGTGCAGACGCTCCACCATGAGGTTCCTTGCTCCTTCTCGGTCGTCCGTAATCTATGTTCTTCCACTCTATTTTTTTATGTGAGCTTTGTTCATCATTTTGCCAACACGCGAGACATCTAGCATCAAGGTGCACGTGTTATGCAAGGATCGTTCCGTCTATATGAAGAACACGTGGGACTGGAACTACGAGACGGACATGTACCCAGGAGTGGACGTACGAACCTGAGTAATGTAGCGCAGTAAGTGAAGTACAAAGGCACAAGTGGTATGAACATGCGTGGCATATAGGGTGTGTTTGGTTGCGTTCTCATCTCAGCATAATTGTTCCCTCTTCATGCATGCTCAACTCAACACCCCTCTTCATGCATGCTCTATTCATGCATGCTTCTAGTGTATTTGTGCTAAACTAGTGTGGACTCATGCACCCTCCATACACTCTACCAAACACTGAAAAGTAGGTTGAGAAGGGAACTCTTGGGCGGCATTTGTCTCTTACTATGTACTACCACTAAATGTTGTACGTGCAATGCATGGTGATGTTATGGAGTACGTGCCTAAGTACTCTACTACTACTATATTAGTTGGAGGCACATATTAACTTTTATATTTGTTTACGTGTATGCCCCGAAACCTTCCAACTAGACGTGTCTTTCTCTCCAGGTCGCACTTTGTATCATTCATACCCTAAGTACTACTACGTGTGGTCTCCGACCTAGAAGTGGAAGAAGTGGAGACGCTCTACCACGTTGGTTTTTTTACGCTGGGCTCTACCACGTTGTTCATGTCCCATTCCTTTCGCTGACGTGTGGGACATCCAGCACGTGCCGTGTTTGGCACCCTTCGTCATAAGAGTTGAAACACTAGAATTCATCAGAAATAAAAAATAATTATAAATCGGCAGTGATACTATTTTTTTGCGAACCAATCGGCAATGATATTATACCACGTGGTTTCCTTGCTCCTCGATATCGGAAAGAATACTTCCGTTCGCCAACATGTGGGACGTCGACCATCCTGGTCCACTTGCCATGCACGTAGAACTCCAAGGGAGAGTCACCCTGTCGTCGCGCAAGCGATAACAATGACTAATGAGCCGTCAAATCACAGGCCCACTTCCCACTTTGAAGTTGCTCGGACGAAGGAACCATCATGACTTCGTTGAATTCCGCTTGAAGAAAACTACTGTACCAGTAGTCTTGCTAGCTACGATGAGTTACTCCAACAGAGGCCTCCTTTTCGCTCATAGGATAGGAATATGAAAATCATAGGAAGTGAGATGAAATGCATCTCAATTCCTATAGAGAAAGAGATGCCATTTGATGCTTAGGATAGGAATTTTTCCATTTAGTCTAGGCTAATGTACTGGTAATTTGCTCTAAAAACTACAGTAGTAACTAGTAGTACTGGTACATGCTCGTACTCAGACACAGACACACACACTAACTACTAGTACTACTACTTCTCACATGCTGGCCAGATGCCGTCGTTCTCCTTCCCGGCTTTGTCGGTGACACCCCACCGTGCTTGGATCTCCGCCGACCTCTCCGCAGCAGCGTGTGTGTCCTTTTCTTTCTTGCGGCGGAGGGCCTCTCTTTTCTTGAGTGCTTTCTGACTTTTCCGCTCCCTCTGTGCGGCTTTGGCCGCCTCTTGCTCTACCGCCCATTCGGCCTTGGCATCTTCAAATTCCTCCCACATAGTTGTGAGGTCGCGAGCGGCGATGAACTCGGCACCGCGGGATGCCATCGCTTCCCTACCATTTTGTGTGCGGTCGTGGGCGGCGAGGAACTCGGCGCGGCGGGATGCCATCCCTGCCTTACCGGTTAGTTTGCGGCGCGGTGGAATGAACAACGCTTGGTGAGAGCTCTGGGGTGGAGTGGCCGGACAACCGTATAGTGCATTGGTTTGTCAAGAGCTCAAGGACAGAAGATGAAGCAAATTTGGATTCCCCTTCAATCTTGGTCATTTATTACTGAGTAAAATGCATTGGCGGTGAACTTGTCTTGATAGCTCACTTTGATCATTGTATACGAGATATGGTGATTATACGGTCACTGGCTCAGCGTATAGCTCCGTATTTGTCTGGTTGACTAGTCAAACAGTCCGCATGCGCCTCATCAGCTCGTGTTCTTTATCTATCTACGCGGGCCTACCTGTCAATGGAGAAAGAAATATTGTAAAAACCAAAATTATGCGTATGTGGGAATCAAACCACGGACTCGTCGCTGCAACGCACCCTAGTCAGCCAAATGAAAATGAAATACTTCGCGTCAGACACTCACGCTCACGCTGTCAAAGCATGCTAATGCATGCACGTCGCCCTCTAAATCAAAGTCCTGCTCATGGCGCAACGCAAACGGCGAGCCCATCACTGCGCGCCCGGCGGTGCGACATTACTGTTTAGACGCTTGATGGAGGCCTACGCGAACGCCGAGCATGTATTCACCTGGCTCAACACCAACGGTCATACTCAGACCGCCTTGCTCATGTATATCATCCATCACAACGAGAATCTATAAAACAGCCTAAAGCTAGATAGGGTACTATGGTAGTATGGTACGGAGTATGTACTATCGTGAGCGACTGATCTTAGTGCCACTGCACACCAAAACCCCTTCCATCGCTAGCGCACGCTTCCGCTGCAAACGGTCACCGTCTCTCAAGAATGTCAATGCCAAGATTCACGGACTTAACTGCAGGTGCAATTGGTGTGTCACCGACATGCGGGCGAGATGCCGTTGGGCCCACATGTCAAGAACTCCAAACGCATCTGCAGTTAAGTCATCAAGTAGCGACGCATTCACGCCCGACGAACCTACTCCGCGCCCGATTGTCCATCCGTCGCCGTGGCTCATTGCCATTCGCCCGCTATATTAACTTGAGCCCCAGCTCCCAGCCATAGCCAAAGACCCACACTTATTCTCCTCCGGTCCCTTCCTTCATCGGCACCACTTCAACCATGGCCTCTCGGCGCTCAAGCTCTCTTGGACGATTGTCGCGAGAGTAGACGAGGGACATCGGCGACTCCGCTCCGGCGCTCCAAAGCTCTTCGACATACCGTCGCAGGAGCAAACGGCGAGATCGCGGCACCCCGCCGCCCTCCGCCGCCACGACCACGCAAGTTGGCGACGCGTCTTGTGGCGCAGCGGCAGCGAGGAAGAGTAGTACACGGTAGGTCGTCGCCGCTCTGGTCCCGGGAAGGCCACCGCTACTCCACTCAGCCGACACCAAGCTTGGTGGGGTAAACATCGGCGGCCGATTAGCCGCTTGACGGCGACGTGGAGGCAGAAATCTTTAGAACCTTGTGCTCCGGAGGAGGAGGTTATCGAGGCGGATGAGAAGGAGGCAAAGGAAATGGCCGGTTGTGCGAAATATGTAATGAATTTCGTCCAGTTTGTAGGAAAAGTTTTCAAAATGTAATGAATTTCATCCGGTTAATTTGAAATTTGCTTTGTTTGCATGAATTTCGTCCAGTTACTTCATATAGTTGTCGAAAGGTATGCGGGCAGCATCGGATGGCATCCATCAGTGTCCTCGGACAGATGCGGTGTAAATTTGTGGGCCAGCGCTGGAGATGCCCTAACTATCATGCTATAATCGCTAACAATCCTCCATTATTTGGCAGGAACAGTTATCCTCGATCAAAATCAGATCCGCGGTGTTTCAGCGCTCCTCCCGAAGAGTGTAAACTCTTGCTTACATAAAATGGAGCAAGTGGACGGCATCAGTAGCACGTCATATCACTCGAACTAGCCCGCCTAACGGCGGAAAGCACCGCCCGCGTCATTTTGTTCGGATTTCTATCGATCGATCGCGAAAAATGTTACGCTTTGCAAGTTCTAAAGGAAAAGCGGCACACTTACGACTCAGACGCTGCGTCGCAACCCGACAGTCCGGCTCATACGCCGCCACCGGAGGGGACACGCGTTGTCTTGCAATTTCAGCGACATGTGGGACCATAATTGAATAAACCGTCGATAGCGAAATCTAATCGCTTCGGCGGCGTCGGCCGAGAAGAGAGAAACGGGGGAGGGAGAAGAGATCGCCCGCCCGCCGTGCATGGACTCCAAGAAATATATGGTGATAATGTGAGGTGGGCCATGCTGGAGTCCGAACCGCTTCCGGAGCCCGCTCTCACCGCCCTGGCCCCTCAAGACGCCAGCTGCCCGCCGCACGCATGCATAGCAAGTACTACTCCTTATGTGGAGGAGAGAGAGGCATTGACAAAGTCAAGGAGTGGGCTCTGCAAGAGCCCGTCTCTACACGTGCTCCTAGGTATAAAAAAATAATTCTAAAAAAGGCATACAAAACAATTGTGTCTTAAAAAAAGAAAGGTAAAAAACATCTGAGAGGAAATAGATAGAGAGAAAGTGAGAAAAAGCTGTAACCTGGGCATTACATGAGGAAGGAGGGAGTGGTGCACATGCCAAGTTCACTGGGCTGCCGTGTTTCACACTCCTCCGTCGTAACAGTGGAGACAATAGCTTTCATCAAAAATAAACAATGAATACTCGTTGCTCGTCCTCTATATCGGAAAGAATACTTTCATTCACGACATGTGGGACGTCGACCATCCTAGTCCACCCGCCATGCACAAAATTATCCTGGTCTACCCGGTCGTATCGCAGGCCCAACCTTTCCCATCGTAAGTTGTTGGACGAAGGAACCATCATGACTTCGTTGAATTCCGCTTCTTCAAGAGAACTTACTGTACCGCAATACTGCTACCACACGCCAAGACCGGACGGCACTGCACCACGCCATATCTTTGAAACCCACTAGGCCAAACTAGCCCGCCTAGGTCATCTATTTTGGAATGGAGGAGTGCGTCTACTGACCGCTATGATTTTGTGTTGCACGTTCTCTATACTTTTGCTACGATTTTCCTACCCTATGAACCAAATGAGGCCAGAATGTATGTCGACTATTGTCTAATCGATCGCTAAGCCTACAATTTTAGGAGCTAGGGCTATTGGTCGATCAATGAGGGATAAGTATAAGCGTACCGTGAGCTCATCAGCCCCAACGTTTCTCTTCGGTGAGTGTTTTGCAAGTACTATAGCTCGCACAGTAGCTAGCCTACTAACACCAAGAATCATCAAACAAGCCCTGCTAATATGATAAACAGTTCAGACTTACATCTAAGCATGCCATATATTACATCAAAAGCTGGTGAGGATACATCTGTTTCCATAACTCGGAGAGGGTTCGCATGATTCACTATCAAACAAAAGTAGCAAGATCCGCCCACACAAGACAGTGCACTAGCCCTAAGATGGTTTGGTAGCATGCATCGTTCTGGTAATTAAACACAGGGCAATGCAAACTACCCTGAAGGATTAGCGCGACCAACTATTTCTTGTCATCGATCTCTCGGGCAATGACCACAGCACGGACAGCGGCATGGGAATCGATTTCTGGGGTAATGTCCACAGGACTGACCGTGACATCGAAATCGATCTCTGGGGCGATGTCCACAGGATCGACAGCGGCATCAGAATCGATCTCCGGGGCGATGCCAACAGGACGGGCCATGACATCAGAATCATCAAGGACAACCACCAGCGGCGATGCCAACAGGACGGGCCACAACATCGGAATCATCAAGGACAACCACCGGCACCTGCACAACCCTAACATATTAGCAAGCACATTGCAAATAATCAAAAACCACAACTATGGTAATAAGCCATTATTTTTACCTTGTGCAGCTCACCGGGAATCTCATCCTCGGGGCCATCTCCTCGTCCTCGATGGGGCCCATCACCTTGCCAGGGAATATCGCTTCTCAACGGCGACTATCTCCTCAAACTCGGTCTTGAGCCTCACATAGGTGGCAATCAGAGTTCCTGGGGAAGGCACAGTGGGGCCCTTGCTGTTCTTCCAACTTTCTTTGAGGAGTTCGTCCGCCAACGCCCTCAACTCTTTGGCCGTGCTTGTTTCTTGGAGTTCTTCGCTCCATGGGTTGGCCCGCAACATGGTCAACTCGTTGGTCGGTGCTTGCTTCACGGAGATCGCTGTCTCCGATGGGTTGTCCGCCGGCAACTCTTTGCCTAGTGCTCCAGGATCCATCAATGAACTGACAAACAAAAAGCAATCGAAAGGAAACCACAATCGCAATGAAAACGGGAAAAGAATAGGATGTGAGAATCAGTCGGTGCTTTGCAAAAAGAAGATTATTGGAATGAAAATATAGCAGCATAACTGATTCGCCCACCTTTCCTTTGTCGGTACAAAAGAAAAATGGCAGAAGTGAGTAGCCTGGAGTGAGGTTTTCTTCAAGAAAGGAAAGAAAGGGCTTGAACGAGCGTTCCAGTGAAATGATGGTTGCTTCGTCCAGTCCAACTTGGAGGCCACCTTACCACTGCTGGTAAAGGTGTGGGTTTTGTGATATGACGGGTCATGACGGTCACACCGGGGTGACAGGTGAGTCTCGACTGTACCACCTCGCTGTGATTTGGTGGATGGCACGCGGGCCCGGATGCTTTGAAATGTCCCGCATGTAGATAGAGAGGCTAGTCATATAGGAGTGCTCAATATTGTGCACCGTGACCAAGGCGGAGAGGAAAACGAGATAACTACGTAATTAATGCATGGGTTTAATTAGGGTAGTTTTGTAAAGTACGAGATACATTCCTCCAATCGCAAAATGCGTTGGTTCATGAGATTTGAGATTTGAGCCCTATAAACCGGATGGGAGGGAGTACTGCACACGGTGTAGTCTAGTCACTTGTTGAAATCTCTAGAAAGGCAAATACTCCTTTCCGGTTTACAGGTCTATACTACTCCCTCCGTCTAGGTGTGTAAGTCATCTTATGAAAACAAAATAGTCCCAAAACACTTAGGCGCGGTGCATTAACTTCTACCTTGTTTCTTGTTTCTTGACATATCAACCAATAAAAGATGAGAGGTGTGCATGCTTTTAATGACTTGCAATGGCTAGTTCATTGCATGCAATGCTATTAATTAGCGAATAAACATTGGTGACCCCAGGAGGAAACGGTGCTAAGCGCATGGACCTATGCAGAATGAGTATCAACCAATGGATAATGGAGTTTAATTGTTAAACAATACTCCCTCCTTTCCGGTTTATAGGGCTTATCTCAAAATTTTAGGTTTTCCATTTTATAAGGCTCAATTTGGTTGTTTTCCATCAAATTTTCAGATTCCAAGGTGCATTAAATCATTGCATGCAAGTATTAAGAGAAAATTGACCAATGCATGTACTTTATGCATGCATGCATTGCAACTAATGCATTGATAAACATAATTTTTTGAGGAAAACAAGAGCATTAATTAGGTGCTTTTGCAAAACTACAAACTGTATTCCACCACTCACCCTCTACATTGATTGGTGAGATTTTTGAATTGAGCACTATACACCAGAAAGGAGGTAGTAGCAATTTTATCTCATGCAAGAGCCTGGCTAGTATATGCGTGCTCCAAGGAACCGCACCACGTGAGCGTTCGAAACTGCCATGTTCGGGTTGCCCTTGGCTCTTCGCCTCTTCGAGAAGACGAACAATGATGTTACTCCTATTTCTACAGTATCGAATCCACTGCTGCATGTCCGTCCACCTCGTGCGGGAGGGATAGCGCAGTGGTTAAAGCTTTACTTACTGCCCTGCCTTTGCCACTATGACAGGTGGGCCCAACAGTGGTTGGCCCTCCTGTCATGCAGCCAAAGGCAGGTGCAGTCAAACACCGAGCTCATCCATGAGGAGAGGCGTTGTAGTAATCAAATTTCTCGGTCTTGTGCGAGTTGACACGACACATCAAAGCACAGACTCGATATAAGTCTTTTACACATTTCAAATGGGCTACCATTATGCACGACATATTCTCGCTTCGTATGTAGTCACTTGTTGCAATCTCTAAAAGACTTATATTTGGAAACGGAGGGAGTACAATGCATGCATGCATGCCGTGACTTCCTTTTGATACTTGCATGTGTTGATTTGATGCACCTTGCCAAATTTTGACTATAAATTTAACTAACCAAATTTTCATGCATGTCACAAAAATTACGGGCTGTTTGGATTGTGACTATGTTTGTCTTATGTTGCCACATTATTTTTCCCACACTTGCCACACTTGCCTAACCTGAGTTGCTCAAATTGTTAGACACGCTTTGGCTTGCTTAAGGAATCTTGCCACAATTTTGTGTCTATGACATGTGGGGTTCACTGCTAATAAAAAATTCTTGTCTTAGGTGTGGCTAATAAAAAGACTTATATTTAGGAACGGAGGAGTAAAAATATAAATAATAATGCATGTTGGGGCAACCCACGTTTCCGCTAATTTTAGCCGTGGGCTTGTTCACACTTTTTACGAGGGGGTGGTTGTTCATTTAATGGAGGGACTTGTAGTACCAGACTTGAACGATACAAAGTGCGACTGGCACACCGTAACACCACTTGGAACAAGCGGTAGCTATCTCAAAAACAATCAACAACTAAAAAACCGCGACCGGCATGTAGTAGTACACAATTTTAAACGCTTGTTTTGATGGAGTGAAAAGGAAAACTACCCCCTACGTATATATAGGCGGAGCCTCCGCGCTTGCTTGCTAGGGTTGCTCTATTCACACACTCTCATCCTCTCCAGATCTAAACAAGATAGGGGTAGTAACACTGTCTTTCTCTCTTCAAAAAACACTGGCTTTCTATCCTCACCGCTGGTTACAGATCCGGACGTATCCCCCTCCGTCGGTGAAGGGGAGGAGGGGCAGCGTTTAGGTCGTCATCGACAGCGAGGGAGGAGACCCACTGCCGGCTGCACCGTTATCTCTGGCCGAGCGCCGGCGTGGGAGGTCCTCCGATCCCTTCGTCATTGCCTGTGGGCGGATCCAGCCTCCCGCTGCCCACCTATCCACGTCCCGACGACCTTCAGGTATATCTTCGTTCGAAACCGCCTTAGCTCTACCTCCCCAGCTCGCTACGTCGCTGCATGTGCATCATTTTCTACCTCTCAGTCCCTCTCGATCGGATGGTCCAACGTCACCTATTTTTTTCCTCTATTGTTAGAGGTAAAGCTACTTCATGGAGTCGAATCTTGTACTCCCTCCGTCCGAGAATACTTGTCATTGAAATGGATGTATCTAGATGTATTTTAGTTCTAGACACATCCATTTTGATGACATGTAATTCCGGACGGAGGGAGTACTTGGTTCAAACAAGAAATAAAGTGGGGGTGGGGGAATTTAGTATGTACATCGGACTTGGTACAAACAGGAAGGAAAGGGGGTGAAAGTAGTACAGACTGGTCATCCAACCGGTCTCTTGGTCGAAAAGGGAAATATAGGGGTAGCGATGTACACAGTGGTATGACCAGGACTAGATTTGCTATCCACACATAGGAGTAGGTGGCTAGAGTGAACAAAAATGGGACCAACCTAGATATGTTTCTTGGATGTTTGTTTCTCGGGGCAACAAACTATGAATCACCACTTTATGCCCCTGTTTACGTACATGGTGCTGGACTGCTAGTGCACCGACTGTCCCATGCCCTTATACCAAATATTTAGGCTCCGTTCGGAATAAAGGGGCAGAAAACATAGGTCTTGATGAAAATAGAGGAATAGGAAAGGAATGTAGGTATAAAACTATGGAACGGCGAACCGGAGAAAACTCTCAAGAGAATGTGTTCGGATGGACTATGAAATGTACAGATTTTTTTTTGTTTATTCAGCTACACAGTGACTACTCTTGTCCTCACCTCACGTACCACACATAGGTTGATATTTTTATTCCGGCAAACACAGCACAACAACCTGTCTAACGATGACAATGGCGCTGCGCTTCGGGCTTCCGCCCAAAAAATGAGCAGCGCGTGGATGTTTCTAATCCTATGGAATCGGTTCTACCAGACCAGCTTTCCTATGAAACACTATTCACCTTTCCCGTGTTCCGAATGGTTGGAAGGGAAAGAATACCGTAGGAATTGTGTTCCTACGAAAATCCTGCACGAAACCTGTGAACGAACGCGGCCTTAGTTGTTCTTAATCTAATGTCCCTGGTAAAAATCAAGCCATGCCACTGTTATAAGCCATGACAAGTTTAGCCAAATGTTTTTGCCTGTAATTGTTTGAGACTCTGACTGTTTCCTCTATGCCTTTTTTTTGCAAACAGGGATATCCAATTCACCTGGTTGCTGTTGTGACCTTTTGGTGCACTGCACAAAACTCTTCTTAAAAGAAGAGACTTTTGTGCTGTTTAACTGGAATGTCAGAATGGAATAGTTGGTTCATTTTGGTGGAACTGCACAAAGGGATATCTGTGTTCCAATCCTCATCATCCATATTGGCACCATAACCTTCCTTTAGATAAGAATGATATTTAATGCATGTGTTCATCTCTATTTTCCGACTGCCATGAGAAAATAATGTTGTTTTTTACTAGTACACTTGTACTCCCTCACTGACAAAACAATTCTGAATTAGAAGGCCAATCATGTACTTGGTTTCACCAACAGGTGAGGAGAAAGAGAAGCAGAGCATGAAGAGGAAGAAGAATAAGCGATTGCCAAGGCGATCTTGTTGAAGCGAGAGGCCTCAGTCGAGGCCATTCAAGGGCTCCGCAACGACTACCTTACATGTGAGACGATCCTCCAGGAGCCCTTCCACTTCTGCTGTCTCACTTAATTAATTAGGAGTACTTAAGTACCACTAATTTATTCTTGCCTAATTTTCCTGTTGGAGTTAAACAAATCTATAGTAGGACCCTATGCTGAATCATGTACGTGTGTATGTTTGTCTATGGAGGTGAATCATGTGGTGGAGCAGGGAGGGAATATTATTAGTGTCATGACATAATAGTGCTATTGTTTTGCATGTCAATTTATTGCCATTGGTTCAATGAGGCAATGTTTTATGTATTGTCCATCATGAATTTGATGCTCTTTTTGAGTAATATGATAATGTCTTCCTATCCTTTCTCACTAAGCTAATGAAGGTTTCACCTTGTTCCTACTTGTGCAAACAGGGATCATGTTATGCCAATCATACATTTTAGTGGAACTACACAAGACAATACAATGAACTGTATCCCAGCCAATTGCTTTAACTCTGCTGGAAGTTCTTGATAATCTTCGATATAATCTCAACCTTTGGTAAACAAGAGTGATTTCAACCATACATTTGAAGTGCACAAAAATATATACTATTGTGTGATTCCAGTGAGTGCTTTATCATCTCTTATGGGACTACATGAATAAGCTTTTTTTCTCAGGTTGGTACAGGCCTAAGGCCTTCATCCATATTAGTTTGCTGTCATCTCTATTTGTATCGTGCTACTGTCATGAGAAATTCCTTTATCTTTGCACATTAAAGTTTTGCAACCTATGATAAATGGCAATGCTTTGAGTGTTGAGTTGAGCTAATTGGCACTGATTAAATAAACTAATACCTCTCTTTAAGCAAGACTACTATGTTGCTAACTTTACCCATTAAGATAATGAGGGTGCTTCTATTTGTTAGTGTATGTTCCATCAACTAGTCCCACTATTACAGTAATCTCACTCTCTCAATATATGTGCCAACAGGGATGCTCGATTTTGGTGGAACTGCACAAAAACTTTGGGTGCTTCATTGCCTCGACAGCTTCCTTCCTTTCCTGTCAGTTGCTAATCTCTACTTGCTTTCTTCCTTTGCTGTCAGTCGCTTTGCTTATCTCGGCTTCCAGTCAAAGGAAATAGTAATTGATATGGTACCTCACACAGGTTGGTACTGGTTATCCTGATTATTGTGCCTGTCATATGTATTGGTAATTTGGTATTGTGCTACTGTTCGCCGATTTAAAAAAGGAGTAATTTGGAGCCTGAACTCGCAGGCAAATCATTACATCGGGTGATTTCAGAGAACTGCACAAAATGATCGATGGACAGTACTTATGTTGCTGCTATGTACTCCAAAGTTCACTCGAGACAAGCATCGATGTTGACAAGAAGTGCCTATATTCATTCGAGTATCAACGGCGCCAACCAATTGTCAAACTCAAGTATTAGGAGAGTGAACGCCAAAAATATTGCTTGGTGCATAGCCCGAAAAAACGCAGTCCAGATCTTTGGTCCCAACTTGTGCCTTTTGGTTATCGGCGCATATGGTAGCGAACTATATGGCATGGAGTCTAAAGATTCCGAGACAAATTGGTTGACGTGTATATTCATCGGCACTTAATCGATCGCACACCAAGGATGCTCCATTTCGGTTGAACTGCACAAAAATTTGGGTGGTTCATTTTCTCAACCACCTCCTTTCTAAATCGCAATGTAGAATTTTGGCGAGATACAGGACCAAGATGAGCCAAGAACTAGTTGGATGAAAGTAGTGGCCAAGTTTCTCAAACCTCCTCGCACGAGGCCACTATTTGAGGATAAACCTACAAGCAAAGTTCAGATTGTCAAGGTGTTGCCTCTTATGTACTCGAAAGTTTACTCGTACAAGAACTAATTTTAGCAAGAAGTACCTCCGATTGAACACCATTTACCAGTCTATACCCTAGGTAATTAAAGTTCGTCCATGGATCATATTGGTTGTGATCTCAATCATTTGGATGCATAAACATCTTGAACATGTGTATATCTGAATCTTTTGTGAATTATGTATGAATATTGTCGTATGATCTATCAATCATTTGGATGCATAGATATGCTGAGCTTGTGTATATATGAATCTTTTGAGTTGTTGATAGTGAATGTTGGCTATGAATATGAATGTGTCCTGTGAACCTGAGTTTGATATGAATGTTTACCTTTTCTGTTGTATTTGTGTGTGAACTTGTTAGTATGCCTACTGTGGGGTATAAAACGCAGGTCTCTTATAGAAGTAATGTTGTGTCCAATTTATGTTTTCCCTTCTAACATAACATAACATTATATATATAACGAGCCCACGTAATACGTGTATTTCAAGGAAGTGCAAATGGGCTGGGATTTCATAGAAAATATAAATGGGCCTGATTGACGCGAAATTATTTGTTCACCCAGCCCAGCAAATGGACTGTACATTCTAGAAAACATGGGTTAAATATATGCCACATTTTTGCAGGCTGACATGTGGGCCAATAGGTCGAAGCCTACGCAGGGCGTTGTCAACTTGGTCAACAAATGATTGTGTCATCCACAGCCATTGGATTTATATCCAACGGCCGGCATGCACCTTCAATCTCTCGTCTTCTTCCTCTAGCGTCGTCGGCACCATCGGGTCCGGCCTTCGGCGGCTAGCGGCTCTGCTTAGCACGCATCGCTGTGAAGCGCTACCCCACCGCCGGCCAGGCTATCCCTCCACCCCTCGACACCTCCTGTTATTCTCCATAGACTACAGCCCCACGCCGCAACAGAACCAGTTATAACCCTTCTCCTCCTCTCAATCTGCGACTCCACTACCGCGTTTTCCCATCTCTGAGTCGTTCCCGTCCGGGGCCTCGCCGTCGTCCATCGCCTCGCTGCGCTCGGTGCGGCATGGTCAACAAACGAGAGTCGTCGGAAGAGGACTGTACATGGAGAGCCTGACGGCTGGGACCCACGAGGTCCATGGTCGCACGCAAGGAAAGTTCCTCCTTATTAAGCTGAAAAAAAATGTTTCCTCCACCTGACAGCTGGGACCCACCGGCTGTATGTTGGCATGGAAGGAAGTGCCTCCTTGTTTTGCGAAAAAAATTATTCATCCCGTTGACAGCTGGGACCCGTCAGATTTGGTGACTGACTTGTGGGCTTACTAAGCGGACGTGTACGCACGGCTTTGTCAACTTAATCAACAAAAGATTCTAGCAGCTGGACCGTTGGATGTTAATCCAACAGCCTCCTTCTTCAACCTCTATTCTTGCTCCTGTCTCCCGTGGCGGCATCATGGCTGTCTTTGGCGCAAGACCAACCATGAAGTTTCCCACTCCTCTCCATCTGCGACTCCACTGCCCCGTCTTCCCCATCTCCGGGTCGTTCCAGTCTGGGTGCGCTCGGCACGGTGTGGTCAACATGGCCAATAACCGATAGTCATCGAAAGATGACTGTAGTACGTGAGAGGCTGACAGTGGGGACGCACCACGCCCATGGACGCATGCATGCAACGGAACACGGCGAGGTCAACGTGGTCAAGGAACGACTTCCATCGGAAGTATACTGTACGTGGAGAGTCTCAGCTGGTTCCACGGTCGCAGCAAGTAAGTGCCTCCTTATTACGCGGAAAATAATGATTCCTCCAACTGACAGCAGGGACCCACTAGACGGTCCATCGTATTTTGCGAAAAAAACGTTTGCCCCTTGACTGCTGGGAGCCACCTGACGGGCCACCGTATTTCACGAAAAAAATGTTCCCCCCGCTGTCAGCTCGGACCCACCGGAAGTGCCTCCTTATTACGCACAAAAAATGAATACTCCCCCGGCTAGCTGGGACCCACCTTGGTGGGAGGCTGACTTGTGGGCCTACTAAGTTGTCGGGGACGAAGGGCTTTGTCAACTTAGTCAATATGAACGATTCTAGCTCCAGTGACCGTACGATGTCCATCCAACGGCCGTAGTGCTTCTTCAACCTCTGGTCTTCTTGCTCCAGCCACCCAAAGCAGCGCCGGTCGTGCTGCATGCTCCTGCCTCCCGTGGCCGGCTGTGTTGTCGCGGAGGCCTCACCGACCCCTACTATTCCCACCGCTGGCCAGGCCCTGCGGCGACGGCAGCCTCACACAATAGCCGAACCAGTGAACCCTCGTACTCCTCTCCGTGCGGGCTTCCACTGTCGCGTCTTCCCCGGCTCCGTGTCGTCCCCTTACTAGGCCTCGCCGTCATCCGCCGCTGTGGTGCTCTCCGCGCGGCGTGGTCAACGTGGTCAAGGAATGACTTTCATCGGAGAGTACTGTATGTGGAGAGGCTGACAGCTGGGTCCACGACCACAGCCCAGTTTTTTTGTGATTTGCCAAGTAAGTCGCTTTGTCAGGCCTGTTGGGCTGCAAATCTTTCAAGACGAGGAGAGCTTTCATTGGCTGGCGAGAAAATGGCCCATCAAGAATGAGAAATGGGCTGTACATTTTAAAACACATCAAACCGGCAATTAGTTTCAAATATCTTTTTTCATTTCGAGATTTTAAATTACATTAATTTTTATGCGTGGAGAATTTGTTGGATTTTATATTGATATACATTTATTTTTAAAATCAGTTTGAATGTGAGTCAAAATTTCGGGATTAAAAATAGTTCGGACCGCACCAAAATATGCAAAATTTCATATAATTTCTTAACCGTGGCCACAATATGGGCTGTAATGCTAAGAAAAAGAATATGGGCTAAAAAACCTTAAGAATTAGCAAATGGGCTGTAAACTATTAGAAATAATGGCAGATGGGCTGTATGCTGTTTTCCACAGATTTGAGGCTTTCGTAAAAAAAAGGTTGACGCACAAGCAGTGACTATTGGATGTCCATCCAACGGCCATCGTGCTTATTCAATCTCTGCTCTTCCTGCTCTAGCTGCTCAAACAAGCACCGGCAGGACTGCCTGCTCCCTCCTCCCCGTGGTCGGCTGTGCTGCCGCGCAGGCCTCACCGCCCCACCGTACTCCCATCGCTGGCCTAGCCATCCCTCTACTCACCCACACCTGTTGTTATTCTCCGCGACGGCAGACGAACCAATAAACCTCGTGCAGTCGTATCCCCTCCGCTGGGAAACAATCTGCCGAATCTTCCCTGCCTCCGTGTCATTCCTTCCTAGGCCTCGCCGTCGTCCACCGCCTACTGGTGCTCTCGGCGCGGCCTGGTCAACGTGGTCAACGACCGACATGCATCTGAAGTGGATGTGCGTGGAGAGGCCGACACTGGGTCCACGGCCGCACGCAAGGAAATGCCTCCTTATTACGCGCAAAATAATGATTCCTCCACGGTGACATCCGGGACCCACCGAAGGGCCTCTCAGATTTCGCGAAAAAAACGTTACCGCTACCGACAGCTTGGACCCACCAGCTATATCTTCGCACGCAAGGAAGTGCCTCCTTATTATGCAAAAAAAATGAATACTCCCCCTGCTAGCTGGGACACAGTATAGTGGCAGACTGACTTGTGGGCCTACTAAGTTGACGGGGACGGAGGGCTTTGTCAACTTAGTCAATACTCCAGTGACCGTATGATGTCCATCCAACGGCCGTAGTGCTTCTTCAACCTCTGGTCTTCGTTCTCCAGCTGCCCAAAGCAGCGTCGGTCGTGCCGCATGCTCCTGCCTCCCGTGGCCGGCTGTGATACCGCGGAGGCCTCACCGCCCCCTACTACTCCCACCGCTAGCCAAGCCATCCCTCTACTCACCCACACCCCCTGTTATTCTGCGGCGACGGCAGCCTCACACCGCAGTCGAACCAGTGAACCCTCGTACTCCTCTTCGCGTGGGCATCCACTACTGCGTCTTCCCCAGCTCCGCGTCGTCCCCTTCCTAGGCCTCGCCGTCGTCCACCGCCGTGGTGCTCTCGGCGTGGCGTGGTCAATATGGTCAATGACCGACTTCCATCGGAAGAGTCTTTGGCGTGGAGAGGTCGACATTTGGGTCCACGGCGCCGCAAGGAAGTGCCTCCTTATTACGCGCAAAATAATTATTCCTCCACCGACAAGCGGGACCCACCGGACGGGCCATCGATTTCGTGAAAAAACGTTTCCCGACATTGCTGGGACCCACCAGCTACACCTTCACAGGCAAGGAAGTGCGCTCGGGCAAAAAAATGATTCGCCCCCTGACTGCTGGGACCCACCAGCTACATCTTCGCACGCAAGGAAGTGCGTCCGGGCAAAAAATGATTCGCCCGATTGCTGGGACCCACCAGCTACATCTTCATGAGCAAGGAAGTGCTCGACAATCGGGACCCACCTGGTCAAGCGCACGTAGCATTGTCATTCGGTCGTGAACGATATACGTATATATATCTTTGGTGGATGTAGAGGCGCATGTATGTGTAGTAGAGGCGCACACGTAGCATGTACACGTACGTACAGCGGCCAGGGTGCAAGAAAGAAAATATGGCCACGTATGTGTACATACGGGCGAGGTCTCGAACGCCTACTCGCGCATACGTACATGGCTGGGTTGGAACAGAGAAACAGCGTCGTTGTCGTGTTCATGGGGAGCCAACCGGCTGGGTCGGAACGGAATGCGTGGTCGTGTTCATCGGGAGGGCTTGGACGGAACAGGCGATGGAAGCGAGGCTGGCGTCGCAGAAGCGGAGAAGCGGACCTCTTACATTTGAACGGGTCTGTTGATCGGGAGGGTGTGGCGCACCAAAATGCAGGCGGAACAGACCTCCTACGGTTGAAACGGGGTCCTGTTGATCGGGAGGTGTGGCCTACCGCAAAACGGATTTAAACGGACCTCCTACGGTCGAAGCGGGGTACTGTTGATCGGGAGGGTGTGGCGTGCCGCAAAAGCGGATTTAAACGGACTTGTGTTGGAGTGCTACGGTCAAGCGGGGTCTGTTCGCCGGGAGGGTGTGGCGTGCCGCAAAAGCAGGACTCCACGGATATTGTTCATCTCCACCGTCGACCTCCTCCAGCCTCTATGGGCTACCGTCGACCTCCTCCAGCCTCCACGGATCTGTTCATCCAGCCTCCACCGCGCTTACTCCACCGGCTCTTGTTCAACCACCCTCCACCGCTCTCGTTCATCCAGCCCTCCACACCACGGGTTCTGTTCAACCACCCTCCACGGGCACCCCTCCACCGTCTATTGTTTATCCAGCCCTCCACACCACGGGGTCTTGTTCATCCAGACGCAACGCCATCGCCACTGTTCATCCAACCCCCTCCCCGCAACGCTCACCGTTCATCCCCAGAGGCAGCATCGATCGGCTTGATTAGCAGCGATAGCGAAGAATCGCTCGATCGGGTTCGATTAACGACCATCGATCGATCGCTCGGGTTCGATGTAGCGTAGCTGCGGTAATCGCTTCGAGTTGATTAGAGCCAAACGCCTCGCTCGGGTTGATTAGAGCCAACGCCTCGCACACACACGCAGCGACGTGTACGAGAGAAGCAGCGCATCGCTTCGGCCCCGACCTCTCACCGTAATCGTAACTCCCGAAATTTTCTCCCCTCGCTTCTACCATGGTTTTTCGTCATGGACAGCCCAAAGAATGTCATGCAGCTGCGTCTCGCCCCGCCAGGCGAAAAGACCATTTTCTGTCATGATTTTTTGTCATAGAAGTAGGAGCCCACCACATCTATGATGATACCGGGTTTTGTCACAATTATCGTCATAGAAGTGTCATATGTATGACAGAAAAAAAATTCCGTTTGGCCCAAAATGTCACGGATGTGTCTTTTTTTTGTAGTGTCTGCTGGGGAAACTTCCCCCCGTGAGGGGGAAATCATCGCCATCGTCATCTCCAACGATCCTCTTATCGGGAGGGGGTCAATCTCCATCAACATCTTCACCAGCACCATCTCCTCTCAAATCCTAGCTCATCTCTTGTATCCAATCTTTGTCCCAAAGCCTCAGATTGGTACCTGTGGGTTGCTAGTAGTGTTGATTACTCCTTGTACTTGATGCTAGTTGGTTTATTTGGTGGAAGATCATATGTTCAGATCCATTATGCATATTAATACCCCTCTGATTATGAACATGAATATGATTTGTGAGTAGTTACGTTTGTTCCCGAGGACATGGGAGAAGTCTTGCTATAAGTAGTCATGTGAATTTGGTATTCGTTCGATATTTTGATGAGATGTATGTTGCCTTTCCTCTAGTGGTGTTATGTGAACACCGACTACATGACACTTCACCATTGTTTGGGCCTAGAGGAAGTCATTGGGAAGTAATAAGTAGATGATGGGTTGCTAGAGTGACAGAAGTTTAAACCCTAGTTTATAAGTTGCTTCGTAAGGGGCTGATTTGGATCCATATGTTTCATGCTATGGTTAGGTTTACCTTAATACTTCTCTTGTAGTTGCGGATGCTTGCAATAGGGGTTAATCATAAGTGGGATGCTTGTCCAAGTAATGACAGCACCCAAGCACCGGTCCACCCACATACCAAATTATCAAAGTAACGAACGCGAATCATATGAGCGTGATGAAAACTAGCTTGACGATAATTTCCATGTGTCCTCGGGAGCGCTTTTCTCTATATAAGAGTTTTTCTAGGCTTGTCCTTTGCTACAAAAAGGATTGGGCCACCTTGCTGCACCTTGTTTACTTTCATTACTTGTTACCCGTTACAAATTACCTTATCACAAAACTATCTGTTACCGATAATTTCAGTGCTTATAGAGAATACCTTGCTGAAAACCGCTTATCATTTCCTTCTGCTCCTCGTTGGGTTCGACACTCTTACTTATCGAAAGGACTACAATAGATCCCCTATACTTGTGGGTCATCATCAAACCCAACAAGGAGCAGAAGAAAATGACGAGCGGTTTTCAGGAACGTATTTTCTGCAGGTACTGAAATTGTTGGTAATAGATAGTTTGATAGCAAAGTAATTTATAATGAGCAAGTAATAGTAATGATAACAAAAGTGCAGCAAGTAGTTCAATCCTTTTTGTAGCAAATGACAGGCCGGAACGATCTCTTATAATAAGCAAATCATTTTTTAGGACACACGGGAATTTCATCTAGTCACTTTCATCATGTTTGTTGGTTCGTGTTCGCTATTTTGATAATTTGATATGTGAGTGGACCGGTGCTTGAGTGATGTTCTTACTTGAACAAGCTTCTCACTTATGATTAACCCCTCTCGCAAGCATCCGCAACTACGAAAGAAGAATTAAGATAAAATATAATCATAGCATTAAACATATAGATCCAAATCAACCCCTTACGGAATAGCGCATAAACTAGGGTTTAAGTTTCTGTCACTCTAGCAACCCCATCATCTAATAACTACTCCACAATGCAATTCCTTATGCCCAAAGATGGTGAAGTGTCATGTATTTGACGTTCACATAACACCACTAAGGGAATCACAACATATATATTATCAAAATATCGAACGAATACCAATTCACATAATTACTTATGACAAGACTTCTCCCATGTCCTCAAGAACAAAAGTAACTACTCACTAAACATATTCATGCTCAAGATCAAAGAGGTATTGAATAGCATAATAAATCTGAACATATGATCTTTCACCAAATAAACCAATTAGCATCAACTACAAGATGTAATCAACACTACTAGCAACCCACATGTACCAATCTGAGGTTTTGATACAAAGATTGAATACAAGAGATGAACTTGCTTTTGAGATGAAATGGTGTTGTTAAAGATGTTGATGAAGATTGGCCCTCCCATGATGAGAGAGTTGTTGGTGATGGCAATGTCTTCGATTTTCCCCTCCC
Organism: Aegilops longissima; assembly: GCA_021605205.1. NCBI lineage: Eukaryota > Viridiplantae > Streptophyta > Magnoliopsida > Poales > Poaceae > Aegilops > Aegilops longissima. The sequence continues at coordinate 153,051,292 of CM038682.1, forward strand.
GGAGCGGGTGCTGACGCTGTGGAGCAGCACTGACCAAAAACGCGCGGGAGGGGGTGTTAGAGTTATAATATAAGTCATGTACCCCTTTGTATTTATCCCGTTGTATAAGGGGTTTCCTGCATATGTTCCACACCTGTACATGTATATATATATCGGCCTATGGCCTCATGGGAATACAAGTTGCTTATTCCTAACATGGTATTAGAGCTAGGTCAATTTTTTTTTGCACGCTGCAACTCGTGCGTTTGATCCGTCTCTACATCCCGATCGATTTCCTCCCGATCGATCTCCTCTTCTTCTACTCGATTGCAGCTCCCGCTGGCCCGATCTCACTGCTCCCGCCGGCCGGCCCCGATCTCACAGGACCTGGACTCCCTCGTAGGTCCCGATCGGATCGCAGCTGCCGCTCGATCCCGTCGCCTGTTCCGCTCGAAGCTGCTCCCGCTCGGAGTCCCGATCGGATCGAAGCTGCTCCCACTCGATCCCGTCGCCTGTTCCGCTCGAAGCTGCTCCCGCTCGGAGTCCCGATCGGATCGAAGCTGCTCCCGCTCGATCCCGTCGCCCGTTCCGCCAGCGCCCGCCTTCCCCGATCCAGTTGCCCTGAAGTCGCTACTCCCTGCTCGCGCCTGATTCCGCTGCTGGTGGTCTGCTGTTCCCGATTCTGCTGTCGCTGGTGCTCTCGTCGGATCTAAAAAAATGTCTGCTGCGTCGGGCTATGTTGCTGTCCCTCGCTGTCCGGTGATCTTTGATGGTACTAATTACACCGAGTTCACAGGCTTCATGCGCATTCACATGCGTGGCATCCGTCTCTGGGGTGTTCTTTCTGGCGAGGTCTGCTGTCCGCCACGTCCCGTTCCTCCGGTGGCCCCTATTCCACCGACTCCACCAGTTCTTCCTACGGATGCTAATCAGGCCGCCAAGGATGCGGCTAAGCTTGCTGATGAGGCTGCTGTTCGTGCTTATGATGAGAGGGTTTTGGCTTATGAGGAGGCTCTTCAGACGTATCATGGTGCTCTGTCTGTTTACACCGGTGGCTTGATGATGATGCTCGTGTTGCAGCTGTTCTCACTTTGCTAGTGTTACGCCTCGGTTTGCTTCGAGTTTACGGTCTTCCTCTGTCTTTGAGATGTGGACCCGTCTTCGTCGGCGCTATGAGCCCTCCGGTGATGCCTTATACCTTTCGTGGTCCGTCAGAGCATGCTCTTCAGCAGGTGACTCTCTGTTGATGACTTCTATGCACAGAGTTACGCTATCTGGCGCCACTTGATTCTCTCCGAGGCTGGTTGTCGTACTTGCCCTGTTGCTGTGCTGTCTGAGCCAATTTGGAGTTTCATCGCGTCTACGAGTTCTGTCTCGGCTCCGAAGGAGTTTGAGCCCAGCGTGTTTCGATTGTTTGCTCGTGGCGTATTTCTCTCATGGAGGCGCTTTCGAGATTCGTGCCGAGGAGACTCGCTTACGTGGTGCTGGTTTCTTTGGAGGTTCCTTCATGCTCGCTACTCGGGCTTCTTCCACACCACCTGCTGACCGACCCCTTCTCGCCGAGTGCTCCGCCGCTTTGCCCACTCCTTCCGAGGCTCAGTCGCCCCCGTCCACATTGCGGCTACTGCAACAATGATGGTCATATTGAGTCCCAGTGCTACACGAAGAGGAAACACCTGCGCAAGGCGCGATCATCATCTTCAGGGACTTCGTCATCTACCTCGACAGCTTCAGCCATTGCTTTGACTGAGCAGGATATTCTGAGACTTAAGCGTCTGCTCGCGGCTTCAGGTTCTTCCTCGATGGGTACTGCTGGTTCTGTGACTGATGCTTCCCGCACTGAGCAACCGCCCTCTACACAGTCAGGTACATCCCCATGGGTTCTGGACTCTGGAGCTTCTTTTCATATGTCTTCTCATTCTTCCACTTTGTCCTCTCTTCGATTGCTGGATTCTCCTGTTCATGTCTTCACTGCTGATGGTACTCCACTTTCTGTTGCTAGTAGAGGCAATCTTTCCACTCCTTCTTATTCTGTTCCTGATGTTGCTCATGTTCCTCGACTTACCATGAATCTGTTTTCTGCTGGTCAACTTACTGATTCGGTTGTCGCGTCATCCTTGACGTTGACTCTTGTTCTGTCCAGACCGCCGCACACACACTGGTTGGGGCTGGCCCTCGCCGCCGTGATTCTCGTGGTCTTTGGGAGTTGGACTGGCTTCATGTTCCTTCGCTGCCACCACCATCGCCAGTTCCTCCGCTTGATCGCCTCCGTTCTTGGTTCCTTCAAAGGTGGCATCATCGGCTTGGTCATCCGTGTGGTTCTCGGTTGTCGTCTTTAGTTCGTCGAGGTCTTCTGGGGTCTGTCTCAGGAGATGTCTCTTTAGAGTGTCAGGGTTGTCGTCTTGGCAAGCAGATTCAGTTACCATATTCACATAGTGAGTCGGTGTCTAAGCGTCCTTCGATTTAGTCCATTCGATGTATGGGTCCGGCTCCTTTCGCTTCGAAAGGTGGCCATAAATATTATATTATTTTCATAGATGATTTCTCTCGTTACACATGGCTTTATTTCATGACTTCTCGTAGTGAGGTGTTGTCTATTTATAAGCGTTTTGCTGCCATGGTTCATACTCAGTTCTCTTCACCCATTCGTGTTTTTCATGCTGACTCCGCTGGCGAGTATATCTCTAAGATGTTGCGTGGTGTTCTTGCTGAGCAAGGAACTCTCTCTCAATTCTCTTGTCCTGGTGCTCATGCTCAGAATGGTGTGGCTGAGCGAAAGCATCGACATCTTCTTGAGACGGCTCGTGCATTGATGATTGCTGCCTCTCTCCGCCTCATTTTTGGGCTGAGGCCGTCTCCACCTCCACCTATCTTATCAACATACAGCCTTCCGCTGCTCTACTGTGGTGGTGTTCCTTTCGGCGTCTTTTGATCGTTCTCCGATTATTCGATGCTTCGCTTGTTTGGTTGTGTTTGCTATGTTCTACTTGCCCTCGCGAACGCACTCAAACCGACCGCTCATCTGTTGAGTGTGTCTTCTTAGGCTACTGATGATGAGCATAAGGGCTATCGTTGTTGGGATCCTATCGGTCGTCGGATGCGTATCTCTCGAGACCTGACTTTTGACGAGTCTCGTCCCTTCTACCCCCGCCCATCCTCCTCGACTGTTTCAGTGGAGGATATCTCTTTCCTCACTTTTCCTGACTCACCTATTACCCCTGTCGAGCCTGTGCCTAGTCGTTCCACTCCCTCTGCTTCTCCACCTCTAGTCGATTTGCAGCCACCATCTTTCCCGGTCTCCTCGCCTAGCATGTCACCGGATTCTACACCTTCATCTCCGGTGACTTCTTCGTCGCCACCCCCCGATTCTACCTTGGCGATTCCTCCTTCTATTGTTCCATCTTTTCCTCAGCATTACACTCGTCGTTCACGACCTGTGGATGCCTCTGTGGATGAGTCGTCATCTTCCTCTCAGCCTACTTATGGCTTGCGTTCTCGTCCTCGTCCGCTTGTTGATCGCTTTGGATTTCCCACCGCTGGTGCTGCTGTTCTTGAGCCGACTTATTATCATCAGGCTGTTGTTCATCCTGAATGGCAGTTTGCGATGGCAGAGGAGATTGCTGCTCTTGAACGCACTGGTACCTGGGATCTTGTTTCTCTTCCTCCCGGAGCCCGTCCGATCACTTGTAAGTGGGTCTACAAGGTTAAGACTCGCTCCGATGGTTCTCTTGAGCGTCACAAAGCTCGTCTTGTGGCTCGTGGTTTTCAGCAGGAGCACGGTCGTGATTATGACGAGACTTTTGCTCCTGTGGCCCATATGACCACTATTCGTACACTTCTTGTCGTTGCCTCTGCACGCTACTGGTCTATATCTCAGCTTGATGTTAAGAATGCCTTTCTTAATGGTGAGCTGCGTGAGGAGGTCTACATGCATCCACCACCTGGGTATTCTGTTCCTGATTGCATGGTATGTCGTCTTCGTCGCTCTCTCTATGGCCTTAAGCAAGCCCCCCGCGCCTGGTTTGAGCGCTTTGCCTCTGTGATCACTGCTGCTGGTTTTTCAGCAAGTGCTCATGATCCAGCATTGTTTATTCACCTTTCTCCTCGTGGTCGGACTCTTCTTCTTCTCTATGTTGATGACATGATCATCACGGGGGATGACCCCGAGTATATTGCCTTTGTAAAGGCCCGTCTTAGTGAGCAGTTTCTTATGTCTGATCTTGGACCTCTTCGCTACTTTCTTGGGATTGAAGTCTCTTCTACCTCTGATGGCTTTTTATATCCCGTGAAAAGTATATCCAGGATCTTCTTGCTCGTGCTGCTCTTACTGACGAGCGCGTTGTTGAGACTCCTATGGAGCTCAATGTTCACCTCCGTGCTACTGATGGTGATCCTCTCCCTGACCCGACGCGATATTGTCATCTTGTTGGCAGTCTTGTCTATCTAGTCATCACTCGTCCGGACATCTCTTATCCGGTTCATATTTCGAGTCGGTTTGTCTCTACTCCCACCTCGGTTCACTATAGTCATCTCCTTCGTGTTCTTCGATATCTTCGAGGCACGATCTCTCACCGTCTATTCTTTCCTCGCCCAGTTCTTTACTGACTTCAGCCTATTCGGATGCTACGTGGGCTAGTGATCCTTGGATCGCCGCTCACTTTCTCGCTTCTTGTGTTTTTCTTGGTGGTTCTCTCATTGCTCGGAAGACGAAGAAACAGCTTGCGCTTCCGCTCGAGTGCCGAGGCTGAGTTGCGAGCAATGGCTCTTTTGACGGCAGAGGTGACTTGGTTACGGTGGTTACTTCAGATTTTGGTGTTTCTGTCACTACACCGACTCTGCTCTTATCCGACAAAGACAAAGTGCTATCAGCATTGCAGCGATCCTGTGAAGCATGAGCTCACCAAGCATATTGGTGTTGATGCTTTCTATGTGCTTGCTACTGGTGTGCGAGATCAGTTATTGCTCTTCAAGATGTGCCTTCCGAAGTTACTGATTGGCGGATTTCTGACGAAGGCCCAGACTAGAGCACAACATGGCTTTTATCTCTCCAAACTCAGTGTTGTTCATCCACCATGAGTTTGAGGGGGGGTGTTAGAGTTATAATATAAGTCATGTACCCCTTTGTATTTATCCCGTTGTATAAGGGGTTTCCTGCATATGTTCCACACCTGTACATGTATATATATATCGGCCTATGGCCTCATGGGAATACAAGTTGCTTATTCCTAACAGGGGGAAGGGGTTTTGGGTGGGCCAGGGCGGTTAGAAGAGGGCTTGAGAACGGTTCAGACTCCTGCAAACCCCCCTCCCCCACACGTTTGTCTTCGATTTACGGTAGAAAACACATCCGAACCGCACCGGGACCGACACAAGACCGCGTTGAATGACTTCCGCGCTTCAAACAACCTGGTCTGGCCGCATGCAGGAGGTTTGCGTGTCGGTGTTGAAGATGCCCTCAGCTCCTGCGCCCAGTCTCTCCGATCAGTAGTTTGCTCCCATATGAATGGCGAACCGCCACCCCGCCATATCTTTCATGCACCGGGAACTAAGGATCTTACCAGGAACGCGTCGCTGGTTGTCTTAGTTCCTCGGAGGGCGATGGTAGACATGGTACCACCGTCGGCTGCAAAATAAAACCCCAAAGTACCATGGCTACTCTACGTCAACTTCAAGCTCTAACATTCTTTTTCACGCAACTAGCAGATTAACATCCCGGTAAAACAAAAATGGTTGAAAACTGAAATGAAAACCAGAACTTTGTTGACACCTTATTCGGCACATTCAGTAAACTACTCTTTAGATTACTTGTAACTTATCTCCAACACTTTCATAATGGAGACTACAACAATAGTTCCGGTAAATCATTTGGGTGCATAACAACTTGGATGGATCAAGACTACTTTTTTTTTGCCAAAGGAGTCTAAATTAAGTATCTACACAAAATTAAGGAAATCTGTTTCGCTCCACTACTGTAGCAGATTAACACTAAACTTCAGTCTGATCATAGCACGTGTACATAGGTAGATCACAAAGTCACCTACTATTTGCATTCAAACTTTTCTAGAGTACTATAATAGCTTCAAACAAAGTCTGGTACCATAGCAAAACATATCCTATTATTCTCTTCTTCCAAACACAATCTGATTAGCATCCCATTAAAATAAGATACCAAACATAATATACATGAACAAATTATAGCAACAATTGTACACTGAAGCTGCAGAACAAATCCCGGTTACAGAAGTTGGGGGACATAGACCCTAGAGGGTACTGACCTGGTGTCCCATTCTTGCTGATGGTGGTGTCATGAGTGTCCCTGTAGCCTATGAGGGCCAGGTCGACGAAGCCTTGGGTCCGCCTCCTGCCATCATCTTCTTGCCAGAGTTCACTCATGCCGACATCCGGCTCAGCTTTGGCGGCCCTGGCACACAGCAGTGGAGTACTCGCGGCCTGTTAAACGTTTGGGCTTTTCTTCAAGATATCCTCGCCAAGGAGTCTCTTGAAGCATGCTTTCACCCTACTTTATAAATAAATATAGCCACATGGCCAAATGACAAGTTGTTGAGGAAATCTTCATACAAGTTTTTTTTTTGCACAAGTTGATCAAACAAAAGCACGACAAAACACACCAAACACCGCTAATAAGTACCATGAGTACACAACTAGATGATGTCAGCAAGCCGCCGAGACAAATCATAGGGGAGGCCGGACCACCACGAGACACAACCTAAGGCCGCCAATGGCACAAGAACGCATGTCACCTGGAAGAAACCACCGGACTTCGTGGCACCAACACAACCAGGCTACCGCCGGAGATGACCCCCTGCCCTCCCGCTCAGGACCGAGGAGCTTCAAGCCAACCACCCAATGTGAATCAGGGCCAAGTGTATGGAGGGCAACCACTCAGGTAACAGTAATCACTGGAAGAAACTTCGGGCCATGGATGTTCCTCCCAATCCCAAAGTGAGAAGCTTTTGGTGGAGAAGTAATAAACGGCATATTGTGCCTTGCCGATCAGTTCTGACGGAGAGACGCATTGAAAGATCAAGGACGGAGTTCTCTCAATAAGGAATTCTCTCTACCAAAAGCTTATTACTAAGCCATTACCAGTCTGGGCAGATAGCAGGAAACCCGCTGTAGACAGTTCGCCATCGAACCACCCACCACCGGGCAAAAACCTGCTACCACCAAACCAGCATAAGTTCTAACAGACATGCATCTACTGCCAACATTGCAAGAGCAATCCAAAAGACACAAAACACAGGTGCAATTCTACAGCCACTTAGATAAACGACTACAGGAGTCCCCAGCTCCGCATTACTCCAAGCACTCGGCCTCCAGGTCCCTCCGGACCCAAGCTCCAGGAATAGAAGACGTTCTCACCACTGCAGAAACCCAACTCATGAGAGACGCAAGAGTGGTAGCCTCGTTCATCAGAGTATCAGTGTCTCAACTCCGGCCCTGAAGACGCCTTGCTCCGCTTTTGAGTAAACCTGCACAGTATAAGAGGAGAAATGCACAGATTGTAAACACAACTTCCACACGTGATTGCATCTTATGCTTCTCAAAGGTGACCTTATTGCCGACATTCCATATCCCCCAGCAAACAGCTGCAATACATATCACATAGAATTTGAACCTGCCCCGCAAGAAAGCATACAGCCATGTCAAGCTTTGCCACAAATTCCTAGGACAATAAGAGGTGACCAGAATCCTGCGAATAGTTCCCCAGGCGGACTTAGCCACACTACATGAGAAAAAACAAGTGCTTGGCAGCTCCAACATCACCACAAAAATAACATAAAGGATTTCCAGGCCAGTTTCTCTTGCACAAATCATCACGTGTCAGTATAGAGTTCTGAAATAACTGCCACATAAAGACCTTAGTCTTTAGTGGGATGTGCGCTCTCCAAATCCATTGTTTATTAGCCCCAGCAAGCCCATTCTCCAACCACTTATAAACAGATTTGGTTGAAAACAGCTTGTTCTTAGTATGAGCCCAACTCACCTTATAAGGAATATCATTCAACACCATAGACTGGGCATTCTTTTTAATCTCCTCCCAATTTGAGAGACTCTCATCATAAAGCCTTCTAAAGGATAAAGCCAGCCCAGAGTTTAAAGCATCAGCCACAGTACAATCCTGCCGTTAACAAATGTCAAACAAACTAGGATATTGAGCTTCCAAAGTACCCCAAACATGAATTTCTCTTAGATTTAAAGTACGAATAGTCGAATTAAAAATATCAGATGATCGAGGGAGCGATGTATGTTTATTCTTTTCCCCACAATGTCTCAAAACATTAAATCACCACATGGTGTACAGCAATACTATTGCAAAACTCAGACATCTCAGAAAGAAATTCCAACTTATGCTCATCATGAGCAGCTCCATACACAACTAACACAGCCAACTCCAAATTCAAAAGTTTTATGCTTCACACTAAGCTGCATAATATAACACCCTCTCCTAACAGAAATAGTATCCCAGGTGATGAGCATGACTACTTTGATTGGCATCCAGGGGATGAGCATGCTATGCCTTTGATGTAGGAAGACATCCAGGGGATGAGCATGACTATGCCTTTGATGTAGGAAGACATGCCCTTCTTTCCTACACCCCTACAATTCCAAAATAAATGCTCTCATTATTTTTATATCTATCAGGGGGGTTTCTTACTCTACCAGATCTACTAGGGGGCAAAGTAGAACTGATATTCTTTTGCTGACTTCTACTACAAGGTAGAGGAGGCAAGAGAAGAAATAGTGACATTTCTCTTAGCAGGAGACTTTTTCTTTTTTCCAGAAACTACAGTAAATTTCTCCTCCTCTTCCACTACAGTATCATGCCAATTTAGACACAGTGGGGCGACATTTCCATTCGAATCATGAATATCTAAACACTGTTCATTTTTCTTACTAATTTGTTCCCTGGATATTTCCAATTCCTTAAGAACATCAATAAAATCAAAATTATCCAGAGATATATCAACACCCATCATCAGTGCTCTAAACATAATCTCCTTATTGGATAGTACAGAAAAGGAATTGCTGGAATTGAATGCAGGATTACCTTCCATATTTCTCTTAGCAAATTCGGCAGTCTTCACATGCACCTTCACATACACCATATCACATTTAGTTCTACAATTACATACGGTATTTGACTCAAGACTTGGAAGTCTTGGATACGGCTGGGGCCTATAAAGGATATCTAAACCAAAAGGTGTCCATCCAATTCAGAAGCACAGCCATGAGGAACACCTATTGAGAACTCCACAGATTTAGTTTCCATTAATCTTAAGCCCCAAGCCGCCAACAATTAACATACAGGACATACGATAGATGATAAACATCATGTCGTAATTTGACAAGAGAAATATTATTGTACTATAAAGAGGGAAGTAACCACTGAGAAGCGTTTTTCAGATCAAAGATACCTTGAGAAAGTAGTTGCACGCAGTAGGAAAAGGCATGTAGAAAGCAAGAACAATCTGCTAGCAGCAGGAAAGGGCTTCCTGGTTAGAGACAAGGACTTGAGGAAATCATCCAAAAGTCATGCCAGCAACAAATGTCAGTTGTTTCCATCTTTCTTGCCCATAGTTTGAGCCCTTGAAATTAAACCTTTCTCTACAAGTATACTGATCTCTGGAGAAGTTCTTTCATCTTTAGACAACTCTTCAACTGCTTTATTTATCAATCCTACCATTTTCAAACCATCACCCTGTGTCATGTCCCTTTGAAGAACCTCTTTCAAAAGTTCACATCCTTTAGTTGTATTCCCATTTGATATCAAAGCATTTATAAAATATAAGCAGGAAAAGGTATCTAACACAAAACCATTCGTCATCATCTCCTCATAGTAGGTCAGTGCAGTCTCTACTAGACCACACTTGCACAATCCATTTACAAAAGCAGTATATGCTATCTTATTTGGAGCACAACTTTTATCACTCATTTTGTGCCACAAAACAATGGCTTCGTCAGGTCTTCCAGCACCGCAGAGTCCATCTATCAAGCTTGTATATGTAACTACTGTTGGCGACTTTTCTTCATCAACCATTTTATTTAAGCAATCTACCGCTTTTTCAATATTGCCAGACTTGCACCAAACATCAATCATAAGGTTGTAGGTAACAACAGACGGAAACAGACCCTTCTCCAACATCTCTTCCATAATTTCTTGCGCCTCATTTAATTTACCTGATAGACGGAACCCATTTATCAAGATATTATGTGCTACCACATCAGGAAGATAAGATTTGGCAGAAATGTCACGGAAGAGTCCTAATGCATTGTCCACCTCACCGGTCTTACACAGTCCATTCATGGCTGCGGAGTATGTCACGATATCAGGAAGAAAACCCATTTTGAGCATTTCTTCTAGAAAGCCAAGAGCTTCTGTTATCCTGCCACTAAAGCAAAGCTGTTGCACCATCTCTGTGCAATTCTTTATCCATGGTCTATGTCCATTGGTGCACATCTCCCTCAGTAAATCAGAAGCACCATTTGGATCTTTTCTCCTGCAAATGCCATAAAATAATGAATTATATGTGAACTCCGTGGGAATCACACCAAGATCCTTCATTTGGTTAAACAATTTGTATCCTTCATCTAACCTATCTGCATTGCACAACTCATAGATCAAATCATTAAACATCAATAGCTTTCCCTTGCTGCCAAAGCCAACCATATCCTTTATGAGAGCTAAGGCATCATCCAGCTTCTTAACCTTACAAAGGCCGCACACAACAATGTTGAAGGAATCAGAGTTTGGCTTCACATCCTGCACGGTATCAAACACATTTGCACCAACAGTCAAACCATCACTAATCCCCTGAACACCACGTACCCTTGAGGTGAGCAACTGATAAGCTGCTTCTACCTGCCCGTGGTTAACAAGCCCTTGTAGAACCACATTGTACAGTGCGGTAACATCACTGGGTTTTAACTTCCCAGCATTTTCATTGATAAACGGGCCAACAATGGCAAAATCTCTTTCATGAATGAAAGCCTCAATCATATTCTTGAGTAAGCGGACATCAGGAACAACCTCACTGCTCTTCATTACCTCAAATATTTTCAGCGCTTTTCCTATTTGCTTCTGCCTGCAGAGACCCTCAATTAACACGCCGTACATTGGCAAATCAGCAACATAACCATAAGCGGCCATCTTGTCAAACATCTCAATGGCCTTGTCGATCCTGCGCTGTTTTGCAAACCCATGGACCAGCACGCTAAGTGTCTTCTCACTCGGCCTCATCCCCAACACTTCCATCCTCCCCACGAGCTCAACCGCCCCGTCCACCTTCCCCCACTTGCTGAACGCCACCGCCAGCATCGTCAGCACATGCTCGTCCACCCACCCATGCTGGCTCATCCTTTGGAACACGTCATTGGCGTCATCCGGACGGCCTGCATTGCAGTAGCACTGCAGGAGCGAGGTGAGGGTGTACTTGTCGACACTTCCATCCCCGCATTTCACCAGCATCTCCTGGAGCCTTGCCTCCGCGTCGTCTGCGCGGCCGGCCTTAGCCAGCGCGTCAAGAAGGCAGTTGAAGGTGTACGAGTTGGGAGTGCAGCTAAGGCGCGTCCTCGCGCTGTCAAAGACGAGGGCGGCGGTGTCAGGGAGCCCGGCGTCGCCGAGGCAGCGGAGGAGGAACCCCAGCGCGCCGGGCGTCATGGGGCAGCCCGCGGCGAGCGCGTCGGCGGCAAGGCGGTCGAGGTGGGCGGGCTGGCGGCGCCGCAGGAGCGAGGCCATGGCGTTGAGCGAGTAGCAGGAGTGGCGGAAGCCCGGCTGCTCGTCGGCCCAGCGGAAGAAGTCGAGCGCGTGGCGCCAGGAGGGGAGCCGCTCGATGACGGATTCCACGGCGGGGGCCGTGAGGTGGGCGGCGAGGCGGCGGAGGCGCTCCCCGTTGCGGGAGGCGCGCGGGCGGGAGAATTCGTCGAGCAGGTGGTGGGCGAGGTAGGACGGGGAGGCGGGCGCGGTCTCGGCTGCCTGTGGGAGGACAGTGGTGAAGGACTTGAAGAAGGAGGAAGACGTGGGCGCGCCGGCGATGCGCCGGAGAGCCATCGAGACGGCCGGATTTTACGCGGCCGAGTGGAGGCGGAAGGTGGACGCTACGCTGTCGGCAAGCGGCAACGAACGGTGGACTCTCGAGTTTTTCTCTTTCCTTTTTTTTGTCGCTTGAAGATGGGACTCTCGAACGGTGGTTAGGGGGTTTTTTAGACAGCCTCGCAAAACTCTTTATTAACCCGTCACCACGTTTAGAGTGACGAAAGAAAGATTCCTGAAATGCCCTAACCAAACATGGCGGCCATCACCGAGAGTAAGAGCATGTTTTGCTGAGTTGTGACCTTCATAATTCGAGCTCCTAAAAGACAGAGAGTGGTCTACTATTTCATGAATAATTGCTCCATAATTTGTTGCATTTTCCTTTCGTAGATTCTCGACCACCCCTTGCAGTCCGATGCGACATGGATCCTCCGAAGATAAAGGTTGTCCGAGAGAGCTAACACCTCCCTTATCGCAAGCGCCTCGAGGGTCTGTGCATCATCTATATTTCTGAAAAAAAAAAGAAAGGACGCTCCCAAGAAAACCCCATTCTGATCCCTGCATATGGCGCCAACCGCATCGTAGCCGCGTCGAGAGACAGCGGCATCCACATTCACCTTTGCCGTGTCCTCAACCGGCCTGATCCATTGAGTGGACCTAATAGCTGCAGCAACACTTGGTATCTGATGCATGGGTCCCAAACAGTGGTTAGAGGTAGAGCAACTCTTTGGGGTTGCCGGGCCGCGATTTTCAGGCGGATTTACTGGACACTCCGAAAAACCGGCCCGACCAGGTTCGCTAAAAACGGCCCGGCCCATAAAACATTTACAGGCGTAAACCGCCCGTGAATTGGCGATATATACCGGCGTCGGATCGTGTTTTAGGGTTCCCATCTTCCTTTTCTCTTATCCTCCTCCGCAGCATATCATCTTCTCCGGCGACAAATCGCTCTCCCTCCAGCGTAGTTTTCCGGCGAGCATAGCCACCGAAATCATATGCGTGGCATTCATCTTTAGGGTGTTCTTTATGGCGAGATCCCCTGTCCGCTGCGTCCAATTCCTTTTGTGGCTCCTACTCCGCCGATATCACTGGTTCTTGTTGTGGATGCTAATCAGGTTGCGAAGGATGCAGCTAAGCTTGCTGGTAAGACTGTCCTTCATGTTCATGATGAGCAGGCTCTGGCTTATATGAGAAGGCTCTTCCCACTTATCAGGAGGCTCTGTCTTCTTACACTCATTGGCTTGACGATGATGCTCGTGCTACTGGTGCTATTCTCACTTGTAGTATTCCGTTTCAGTTTTTCTCTGAGTTCCTAGGCCTCCTTATCGTATTTGAGATGTGGCCCCATCTTTGTCAGCGCTAGCAGCTCTCTGGTGATGCCTTATACCTGTCTGTGGTCCGCCATGAGTATGCCAGGGTGACTCCAGTGTTGATGATTTCTATGCACACCGTTCTGCTATACGACGTCAAGTTGATCCTCTCTGCACTGCTGGTTGTCGTACTTGCCAGTGTTGCCAAGCTGTGCGTGTTGATTTGGCATTTCATCGTGTCTATGAGTTCCTGTCTCGGCTTCTTAAGGAATTTGAGACCTGACACGCTCATTGCACGTGGTTGTATTTCCCTCACGGCTGCGCTTTCTGAGATTCGTACTAAGGAGACTTACTTGCGTGGCGCTGGTTTACTTGAGGTTCCCTATGTGCTCACTGCTCGAGCTCCTCTTATGTCGCCTGCTGCACCGATTCAGACTTTTTCCCGCAGCAGTGCTTTGCCGCTCTTGCCCATTCCCATTGGTGGTCAAGGCCGCTCTCGTCCTCATTATGGCTAGTGCGACCAGGATGGTCATCCTGAGTCTCAGTGCTTCCTTAACAAGAAAGACATGCGTAAGGTGCAGACATCATCTGCAGGGACTCGTTTTTCTACTCCAACACCTTCAGCCGCCACGTTGATTGAGCAAGATATTCTGAGACTAAGAGCATGTTTGGGACTGCTCCGCTTCATCAAAACAGTTTCACTTCACCAAATTCACTTTGGAGCAGTTTCACACAGAGTTTGTAGCACTATCAAAGAGAATGTTTGCCTTCCATCTAGCTTCAACTTCAAGAATGGGTAATTTGGTGGAAAGGATCTATTTGATTGGATGAAGGGGGAGAAACGAAGGGGTATCCATTTATCGTGGAGCTACCTCGTTTGGCTTGTGTTTTCTAGAGCGGAGCTGGATTTTAAGGAGCAGAGCAGTCCCAAACAGGCTCTTAAGCATCCGCTTGCCGCTTCAGATTCTTCTTCGCCTGATAATTCAGGTTTTGTGACTGATGCTTCCCGTACTAAGTGACCACCCTCTACATAGTCAGGTACACCCTACTCCAAACACCATTAAACGGTAACAAGGCCGTTCGCCAGGAAACCTAAAAAAATCTGACGACAGCAAATAAGATTTTTCTTTATTATTGAAATGAATTTTTTTCTTTGAGAGTTTTTTTTTCTAAAAGCGTTTCCATTTTGTAGACAATAAACTCGTTTCCTTTGAGAGCTATACTTGTTTTTTTTTTTGGACAGTTTTGAGAGTTACTCCTTTTTTTAGCAACTTTTGAGAGCTTTTTTTTAGGCAAAGCAACTTTTGAGAGCTACTCCTATTCCAAACGAGTTGTCCACCAAAACACGTTTTTTAGGCAAAACACTTTAAGGGCGGGCCGTGCTAATTACTTGGGCCGAAGTAACGAGCCCAGCTCGTCTAGCAATCCCATTCTTTTCACTGGGTCGCAGGCGACGACGCCGATGACGAAACTAACAGCCGCCGCCGCCCGTCCCATCCCTTTTCCAAACCCTCGACGAGCCGACCTGTGCCGCCGGCCGGTGACGGCCCCTGCCGAGGGCGCCGAACCGGAGGAGGAAATGCCGCTAGGAGGTAGCGGAGGCGAGCACGGCTACGGGGAGCCGGCAACCGCCCGCGCAGGCCGGGACGAGGAAGATCCATCCCGTTCTTCGCACCCGGCGCCGTCGCCGTCGCCGTCTGGCCTCGCCGTCATTCCCTTGGCATCTGAGGTTTGCTCCCATCCTCCTTCCAATCCTAGGTCTAGGATTTGGTACCGGGAACCTGAATCACTGAATGAATTTCTTGTTTATACCGTTTTTAGAACGAGGAGAAGAAGAAGAAACTGAAGCATTTGCGGCAGGAGGACGACGAGGTTCCCGCGGCCACCTTTCCGGAGGACGCTCTCATGGAGATCCTGTCACGGGTGCCCTGCAGGCCGCTGTGCCGCTTCAAGTGCGTGTGCAAAGAGTGGCTCGCCCTCTGCTCCTACTCCCACCTCCGCAAGAGGTCGCCGCAGGCCATGTCCGGCTTCTTCTACAATGATCACGGTTGCCGTTTCCACAATTTGTCCGGAAAAGGTCCCCCCATGGTCGACCACGACCTCTCATTCTTACGCAGCAGCTATAAGCATTTCTGTGTCACGCAATGCAGCACCAGCCTTCTCCTTTGCAAATGCTGGAAAGTTCCCTATCCCAGGCAACTCGGTTGGAATTCTCTTCCCAAAGGAAAACCCGAGCAATTTTTTGAATGGCTCGAGGCCGACGAATTCGATTACGTTGTCTGCAATCCTGCCACTCAGGAGTGGACTTCATTGCCTCCTATAGAATTGCCTGATCACCTTCCGCTTTTCCGCCCAGGCAAATACTTTTTGGGTTTTGACGCGGCCATTCCTTCCCGCTTTGTCGTGTTTGTGCCCCTGAACTCATCTCAGACATATGGCCTGTCGGCAGACATGATCTACTCATCAGATACTGGAGGATGGACTTTCACACAGCACAATGATTTCAGTACATATCCAATTAGTTATTTGGAAAGCACCTTCCTGAATAACACTATGCATTTCCCTACTCGTTATTCGGTAATAGTCACAGTGGATATGGAAAGGAAAGATTGGAGCGAGATTAAGATGCCACGTGGCATGACAAATGAATATGGTGGTGTTTCCATTGGGAATTCCCAGGGACGCTTGTTTGCTTGGCATATAAAGAATGAAGGTGATTATCAACTCTCTATTTGGGTTCTTGAAAATTATGACAGCGGAAACTGGACCCTAAAGTGTACTGTTAGCTGTTCCAAACTGTTTGGAAGGGATTGTCGCGAAAATTACGAGTCCTACTCGATGTTCGCAATTCATCCAGAATGTAATTTGATTTTCCTTACTGACAATAAGAAGAAGACATTGTCATATGATATGGATAATCAGGAAGTACATATTATCTGTGCTACTGGAGATTTCTTGGAAGGTCTACCTTACACTCCCTCTTTTGTGGAATGGACATCAGATGGTCACTAAATGCTTGCAATACTTGGCATGGCTCTAGTATCTTAGTAAACATCAGTTGTCGGGTATTTCCCAATTCTTGAAGATGTGTGTTGGATTAGTCTTATGTAGCCGTGAAGAATTTGTAACTGCCCTATTTGCTTTCATGTAATAATTGTTGATGTCACTCTTTTAGCTTCTCTTATGGGGGCAAATGCGAGACAAATATATTATCTATGTTTGAAATGTTTATTTTCCTGCAAATATATCTTTAGTATGCAACTTTGTATCCACCAACCTTAAATATTGATTTGCCCTGCTTTTATGCATTAGTAAGATTTATTTGTTATGTCCTTCTGGATTGGCTTTTCAATGTATGTTACAACATACTCCCTCCGTCCGGGAAAAGTTGTCCAGCGCTTAGTTCATTTTCAAATTTGCAAAAAAACCTTTCATCTTCAAATCTCTTGCTAATCAGCCCTCGGTTGCTTCTTCCTCCTTTCTCCGTCCGCCGCCCAAGCCACCGTCGGCACCCGTTGGACGACGGCCACGACCTCTTGCCGCCGCTGTGAACCACCGCCGCCCATGCCCACTCGTCGTCCGAGGCGAGCTGCACCACCGCTGTGAACCAACGCCGCCCGCGCCCACCTACGCCGCCCGAGGCGAGCTGCGCCATCCACCTACTCCTCCCCAGCGACCACCTTGACGGGCGGCGGCTCCACGGCCGAATGGCGCTGCACCGCCGCCATCCTCTCCCGTCGTCACCCCTTCCGCCGCCCAAGGCTGCGCCGCTATCCCCTCCCGCCAGCCAGGGCCTGCGTCGCCGCCAGGACCTGCACGCGCCTGGACCTGGAGCTCCCGGCGGGCCTGGAATTGAAGCTCATCCTCAACTTCGAGGCCCCTGTCGTCTCCCCCACTCCTCTCCTCGACCTGCTGCTCGTCTGCAAGTTGCTGCTCCTCCCAGGCGGGCCTGCTCGTGCTGCTGCCTGGAGCTACCCTGCTTGTGCTGCTGCCGGTGAGAAGAAGCTCCAATTTCCGATCCTTGCACTTGTTCATTAATTTCAAACACAGTCGATCATGCTGCCGGTGAGAAGAAGATCCAATTTCTGATCCTTGCACTTGTTCATCAATTTCAAACACAATTGATCATGCTGCCGGTGAGAGTACTCTGCAGAAATGTTGCAAAAAAGATTCAGTTAACACAGAAGTAAACTGAATGTGTCCCTCAATGTCCAAAGTTCATCAGTTAACTGAATGTTAACAAAAGTTAACTGAATCTTTGGATAATTTCTGAACCTCACCTAGAGTAGAAGCAATTTCTGATCTACTGTTGCTGTCAATTTGCTGTCAATTGTTCTAGTTAACTTGTGAGAGATACCACTAGCATCTTCTCTGCATCAAGATCAAATTGCAGTAGATTATAACGCTATAAGGAATGATGGCTAAGTGGTTGGATGATGATTAAGGCTCGATAAGTCTGGCTAAATTCTGAAGATTGATTATGTAAAAGATAAAGCAACTCTGAAGTCTAAAGCAACAACATTCAGGTGGGCTCTGCATTTATAATCATTTATCCTATGCCAAAGATGCAAACAATATTGCAACTCTGAAGTCTAAAGCAACAACATTCAGGTCGGCTCTGATTTGCATTTGGCTAAATGTTTACCCCATAGTACTTCCCCTTTAGGCGGGTACTAATATTGATTATGTAATTTCCTCAAGATAAAAGAACATTATTCAGGAATTTAATATGTGATCACTTTTTTTTGAGCTGTTAGAGCGCCCACAGGAGGAAAAGCTTTCAAAATATGAGCACATAAAAGCAGGGTTGTTAAGCTTATTCTCTACAAGATTACCTTCGTAGAACTATTACACACGATCAAATGTGAGCACATAAAGTGAACTTTCCAAGATTAAGTTAACTTGTGAGAGATACTACTAGCATCTTCTCTGCATCTTCAGTAAATTGTCATTTGGCAGTTTAAAAAAACTCATAAAGTGGAGTAGGAGCATAAAAAATTCAGGGGAGTATATGTTCAGTACTGTCATGGTCACTACTGTCATGGTCTCTACTGCCATATTGTACAAAGAAAAAAAAAACAATAATGCTTGCAAATTTTGCAAGCACTAGCTTGGAAAATGAAAACATAGACTCATGTTTCAGTTGACAGTGACAAATTTTGCAAGCACTAACTTGGAAAAATCCTACTGCAGTTTACCAAAATTTCCTTGATGTTCATGGAATGTGCTTTCATCAACTAAATTTCCTTGTTTCTGAACTGTATCACTAAAATGATCATGGTCTAAAATGAGAGAAGGACAACATCTCTGAAAACATCCCCAAATCCTTCCTGACAGAATGACAGAGAAAAGACAGCACAATAAGAGTACAAAGTGGCTTACATGATGAGCACAGAGTGAAGGTCTTCACATGCAAACCTGCATCACATAGCTTTTGTTTTCAATTAACCAAAATAACAAAATGTGGATGTTTTAACAGCAGTTTGCTGTCAATTTTAGACTGAGTTTAGTGAACTTGGTAATTTTACTAAGCATAATCCATCACTAGTGACTGAATTTTTGATTTTATTTGAATTTATTTGGAATAATATCAACAGGGATACTACAAGGACTAACAAGAAGCTGCTCCTGTAGAATAAAGATCAGGAGCAAATCTGCTCCTACAGAGAGGAAAACAAAAATAAGCATCAATAATTGGCATGTTCTGGTATTGATCTTAGCTTATTTGAATTAGTTAACATTACGAATTGCATATACTAAAGCAAACTTGTGACTAAATTTTTGTGTAGTCACTTTTGACTAACTTTATTTGAGTTTATTTGGAATTATTCTTCTTCTACTCTTACAACTAGTGTCAACATTCAATTTTGACCTGGAAACAGGGGACTAGGTGGAAATAAATTCTACTGAATTAAAATGATTAAGTTGGAATCTCTCTTTTCTATAGGAGTTAACTGAATTTTGTACTGAATCCAATCTACAGGAGTTGATTGAAATAGTGAATGCATCCATGGATGATGCTACCTAAAACATGAAAGTAGAGATCTACTCCAATTCATGAACAGTAACTGTCCCAATGATGCACACAATTGAGCACACAGTAAACTGAATTCATAGACTGAATTTTACTGAACTTGGTAATTTTACTGAGCACACAATTGAAGTGCTTGTGCATTTAATCTCCACTTCTTTTCTTTTGATAGTGAAATTCAATCTGAATTTTGTAAGCAGAGAAGCAATGTAGTGACTGTACTCCCAAGTTAAATTCAGTCAATGTGTACACAAAGTAGTGATTTTGTCACCAACTGAATTCAATTATCACCAAAACTGTTTATACTGAATTTATACTGTATGCTTATCTACTTTATGTTCACCAATACTGGAAGCATGCAAAGTGCAAGGCTAACTGAATCTATACTGTATGTTCATCTATTGTACTCCATGGCTAACTGAATTTTGTCAGTACTTTACTCGTACTCCCAATACTCTATGGCTCACCTGCACCAAAAGAAGCAGCATCCATTCCTCTGCAATACTCCATTCCTCCTCCAATCGCTGCACAAACCAATCGCTGCAAAAATCAGCTCACCTGCTTGCTTCAACAGACAGACATCACCTGTAAATTCAGAAGACAAACCTGCGCTGTGGGCGGCGGGAGCAGAAGCAGAAGCGGCAGCGGCGGCGCTGGTGGAGCCAAGAGTGCAGGTCCTCCATCATCATCCCACCAGCTCGAGGAGCAAGACAAGCTGCTGGAGCAAGTCTTCGTCTTCCCCATGCCCGGTCGTGTTTCCCACGCCACCGCCGGAGCTCGAGGTCTGGAGGAGGTGCTCGAGGACGAGGAGCGGGTCATCGCGCGCCGCCCGGAGCTGGAGGTCTGGAGGAGGTTCTCGAGGATGAGGAGCGGGTCATAGAGCGCCGCTGCCGGAGCTGGAGGTCTGGAGGAGGTTCTCGAGGATGAGGAGCTCGAGGACGAGGAGCGGGTCATAAGCGCCGCTGCCGAGCTGGAGGTCTGGAGGAGGTGCTCGAGGATGAGGAGCTCGAGGGCGAGGAGCGGGTCATAGAGCGCCGCTGCCGAGCTGGAGGTCGAAGGAGGTTCTCGAGGATGAGGAGCTCGAGGACGAGGAGCGGGTCATAAGCGCCGCTGCCGGAGCTGGAGGTCTGGAGGAGGTTCTCGAGGATGAGGAGCTCGAGGACGAGGAGCGGGTCATAGAGCGCCGCTGCCGAGCTGGAGGTCTGGAGGAGGTGCTCGAGGATGAGGAGCTCGAGGACGAGGAGGGTCATCAGCGCCGCCGCGCCGGAGCTGGAGGTCTGGAGGAGGTGCTCGAGGATGAGGAGCGGGTCATCGGCCGCCGACGGAGCCGGCAAAGCGCGAGCTTCTGAAAGGGGATCTCTTCCTCTTGATCTCCTAGTGCAGACGGAGAGAAGCGGCGAGACGAGGGAGAAGGCGGCTGACATGCGGCGAGGCGACGGAGCAGGCGGCGAGGCGCAGAGTAGGCGGCGAGGCGACGGAGCAGGCGGCAAGCGGCGCGGCGGATTGAGCAGAGAAGAGAGTGGGAGGGCTGCGTAGTTTGTCGGAAGAAAGGGGAGGTGATTTTCGCAAAATGTCGTTGGGGACAACTTTTCCCGGACGGAGGGTACAATGGGTATAAAGAAGGCTTAGTTTCCTTTCAAGTATGAAACTTGCATGGTCTTCGATTGATGATATCAAACAATGTGCAGCTTTACAAACCTACTAGAGAACTTAGTTAACTAAGTCGGTATGTTTGTAGTTAATACTGGGTTAGTACCCTTCAAATTTGTAGCTTATGATTCTAACTCATGCACCTCTAGTGTTTTTTTTTTTGGATTGAGCAACCATTTTATTTTTGTTCCTTAACTCTGGTTAGACTGTTTTATTTGGATTCTCCGGATCAAAAATGGCGGGTTGAGAATCTTGACAATGATGGATGTCTTCGAAGCCCCAGGCTAAACAGTCCTGGATATTACGGCCTCGGAGAGAACCAAATCGATTCTGGTGAATAATCATCAAGGTAACCCGCTGAAGATGATTAACCAGAAGTTTTGTGATCACTCTTAGGTATCAGTTGAGCAAACTGCTGGGCTGGTAATCTTTAGCTGTCTCAGGAGAGGCATTTTTTTATAATCAAAGTAGCCTGTATTGTGCTCTCGATATTTAGTTTATCAGTGCAAAAAATCTGAGCAAAGGCGACAGAAGTCCTCTTTGACAGTGCTCCAACATGTTTGTCTCCAAAAATCTGAGCAAACTTTTTGCTTGGCTCATCCTCCATAAGAGTGCTCTGATGGCAGACCGCCTGGCGGAGCGAGGTTGGCCCCATGATCAAGCTTGCAAGCTTTGCGACATGGATTCTGAGACAAATGATCACATTTGCACGAGGCTGCCTGCTCTCTCGGGGACTGACGGATTGTCGCGGGCTGGAAGGACCTCCAAGTAGGGGTCGTTTGGAGCACATGATTTGTGGAGGAATTTTGAAGGGCAGGAATTTCATACTAGAAGAGTTCCTTTGGTGCCCTCGGGAATAGGAAAACGAGAGTCCGGCGTATTGGCTTCATATCCTTCAGGTTTCAAAAGAAAAAGAAAAAGCATTTGATTGAGAGTTTGCTGCGGAGGTTTGTCTTCACTGAGGCAGCAGGTAGCTGCATCCAACAAAAACGTGTGGGTGTGCAGCTTGGACTGAGGCAGCAGGTTAGGTTTGTTGGTGAAGCTTGTGCGTGCATTGCTGCCGATGCTCACATGCTTTGCCTGATGGCCCCACGTATTTGGTCGTCATCGTCCACATCCTTTGTCTGTTCCCTCTGCAAATGCCGCATGGGCGCGCACCGCTGCCAGCCGGTGCCACTGATCGATGTGGCAAAACGAGAGATACGAGCACGTCCGTTGGTTCCATTGTAAGTATGGCTGCACAGCACGGCTAGGCAACGGTGAAGAAGAGGCTAGCGTACGGCTAATTTGCGCGTCACGAGGAGTAGCAGCTAGCCTCTGACAGAAGAACTCTCGGTGTTCACACGTACCAAGGATCAATGATGTGGCCACTTTATATCTTCCTGCCTACACATCCTTATGTATAACCATCAAGCAGTAGTGGCCCCTTGTGCCAGCTCTCCTTGGCTGCCAAGGTGACACTCTGTGGAATAGATGCAGCTTGCGATGAAAATGGCGAGAGCCCTGTTCGTCGCCGTCCTCGCCTCGTGGTTTCTGGCGCTCGGCCTGTCCGGCGAAGCGGCAGCCGAGAGGAAGACCGTCGGTGTGTACGAGCTCAAGAAGGGGGATTTCTCCATCAAGGTCACCAACTGGGGTGCCACCCTCATGTCCGTGATCCTCCCCGACTCGAGAGGTGATCGACTGACACGCTTCTTCCTTTGTTCCCTTCCGTACGTTACTTCTGCAAAATAACTGGCATCTCACTCTTGTTCCCTTGCACTGTAGGAAACTTGGGCGATGTAATCCTCGGCTACGATACGGTCGCTGAGTATGTGGTAATTAAGATCATGCGTGCATAAACGCCTCTTGTTTCTTTTCTTAACACAACATGGTTCAGTTCTTCCTTCTTTAGCCGCTCACAAAGTTGGTTTCTGCTTTTGCATCTCGATCACGTGTACGTATTATACAGAATGGCACCGCCTACTTTGGAGGGTTGATCGGCCGCGTCGCCAACAGGATCGCCAACGCCCGCTTCACGCTGGACGGGAAGGCCTACCGGCTGGTTCCCAACGATGGCAACAACACGCTACACGGTACGTACAAGAGGAAATTTCTCCTCCCCTCCTCCTACGAGCTGCGATCGGTCATCTTTCTGCTGATCTTGTGCTCTAGGTGGTCACCGGGGATTCGATAAGGTCGTATGGACGGTGAAGGAGCAGGTCGCCGGCGGCAGCTCTCCATTCATCACTCTGTACTATCATAGCTTCGACAGAGAGCAAGGCAAGGAATAATTTTGAGCCCTTACAATTTTCTGATATTTTCATCGAGAGAGGGATTGCACATGTGGGTTCAGTCTTAAATGATCAATCTGGGAATTTTTCAGCCAATTTAGGCCAGCCATTTAAAATTGGACAGTTTTTGTAAGATAGAACTGGTTGATTTGTGTTTTTTGTTACTGATAAGTCCCGGAGTTTTGGTTTCTGTTAAAATTCCCAAGAGTTGCGGTTTCCTGTTACCTCGGTCCCAAAAGTTGTATATTTGTGCAATTTCCTCTTAAATCAAATTGAGGAGCTCTTCGCTTCTCATTTTATTTCAAAACACAAACAATTTTAACGAAATAGCTGAACTTGAACAGGGTTTCCAGGCGATGTGGACGTGCACGTGAAGTACCAGCTCTCGGGCCCGCACGAGCTGAGCGTGCGCATGAACGCGACGGCGCGGGGCAAGGCCACCCCGGTGAACCTGGCGCACCACGCCTACTGGAACCTCGGCGGCCACAGCAGCGGCAGCGTCCTCGGCGAGGAGGTCCGCCTCCTCGCCTCCCGGTACACGCCCGTGGACGCCGCGCTCATCCCCACGGGCCGCCTGGCGCCCGTGGCCGGCACTCCCTACGACTTCCGCACGCCGGCCGCCATAGGCTCGCGCATCGGCGGCCTCCTGAGCCGGGGCGTCGATGGGTACGACATCAACTACGTCGTGGACGGCGTGGGGCTGCGGCGGGTGGCGGCCGTCCGGGACGGCGCGTCCGGCAGGGCCATGGAGCTGTGGGCGGACCAGCCCGGGGTGCAGTTCTACACCGCCAACGGGCTCAGCGGGGTGAGGGGGAAGGGCGGCAAGGTCTACGGCCGCTACGGCGCGCTCTGCCTGGAGACGCAGGGGTTCCCCGACGCCGTCAACCGCCCGAGTTTCCCGTCGCAGATCGTCCGGCCGGGGAAGGTGTACAGGCATGACATGGTGTTCAAGTTCTCCTTCTAGTAGCTAGTGGTATCCGAGGTCCTGAGCTCGGTCGTTCGTCAGGCAACACACAGTCGCTCCTATGTTCTGTGTACTGTATGGATTTCATCGGTTGAGCTTCAAGGAAGGAATAAAAGCATGCATGCTGCAGGTTCAAGCTTTTCAAAAATCGTTTCCCGCAAAAAAAAAAAACATTCCCTATTTTCAAAAAAGTTCATGAATTTAAACAAATCGTCAACTAAAAATATATTCATGAATTCAATAAATGTTTGGTAATTTCGTAAATGTTCCCAAATTTCAAAAAAAAGTTTCTAAGTCAAAAAATATCGAATTAAAAATTGTTCGAAATTTTGAAAAATGTCTGATGATTAAAGAAACCACCGATTCAAAAGATATTCATGAATTTCAAACGTTGTTCCAAAATTCAAAAAAAACATGAGTTTCAACAGTTATTCCTTAAAATCGAAAACTGTTCATAAATTCAAAATGTGTTTGTGAATTAAAAAAAATTATTTCCAATTTTTTTTAAAAAAATGAACGGAATTGTAAAATGAAAAGAAGAAGAAAAACTCAAAAGAAAGTAAACACATAGAGAAAGAAAACCCGTTTTCAGAATATGCGCCAGCCCATATGCGAACTTCTCCGAATTAATAATTTGGGCCCAGAACATATTGATGATTTGGGCTGAAATTCGCACTCACCAGCCAAGCCCGTCTAACGATCCCATTATTCTCACGGGGTCGCAGCGACGGCGCCGACGACGAAACAACAGCCGCCGCCCCTCCCCAAACCCTCGGCGAGCCGACCTGCGCCGCCGGCCGGTGACGGCCCCCTGCCGAGGGCGCCGAACCGGAGGAGGCAATGCCCTCTGGAGGAGGAAGCGGGGGCGAGCACGGGTACGGGGAACCGGCGACCGCCCACGGAGACGGGGACGACGAGAACCCATCCCGTTCTTCGCCCCGGCCGCCGTTACCGTTGCTGCCTGGCCTCGCCGTAATTCCCCTAGCGTCTGAGGTTTGCTCCCATCCTCCTACCAATCTTAGGTCTATGAGATGGTACTGGGAACCTGAATGAACTGTCTCTACCAATTTTAGAAGGAGCAGAAAAAGAAACAGAAGCATGGGCAGGAGGAGGAGCAGCCCGAGGCGACCTTCCCAGAGGACATTCTCATCGATATTCTGTCGCGGGTGCCCTACATGTCGCTGTGCCGCTTCAAGTGCGTGTCCAAGGAGTGGCTCGCCCTCTGCTCCGACTCCGACATCCGCAAGAGGTCGCCGCAGACCTTGTCTGGCTTCTTCTACTTCGATCACGGCTGGAAGGGAACACGCCCTGGTTGGCGTTTCCAGAATTTGTCCGGGAAAGGTGCTCCTATGGTCGACCTTGATGATCTCCCTTTCTTGGGCAGCACCTATAAGCATTTCGCTGTCGCACAATGCAGCACCAGCCTTCTCCTCTGCCAATGCTGGAGATCACGCCCTCCTAGGGACTGCGGTTGGAATCATCACCTAGATCTAGATCCGTGGCTATTTGTTAGATGGCCCAAGGTGGCGGAATTCGATTATGTTGTCTGCAATCCTACTACTCAGGAGTGGACTGTGAACTGCCCGGCCACCTTTCGTGTCCCCGCCCAGGCAAGTACATTTTGGGTTTTGACCCGGCCGTCCCGTCTAGGGCTGCAAGAAAAGCTCGAGCCTCGTGAGCCGCTCGAGATCGACTCGTTTTTTGACTCGACTCGAGATCGACTCGAAAAGAAACGAGATGAGTTTGAACACTTTATGTAGCTCGATCGAGAAATGAGCCGATCTTGAGCCAATGTTGGCTCGCTCGATTTTAGCTCGACAGCTAGACAGAATATCATTACCTTAAATGATCATGCCATATATTTAATGGAAATAAGATAATTTATTATCATATATGTTGTCCATAATTTTTCTTCATTTTATTTACGAATGAACATGGAAACTTAATTAAGTGTGGAGAAGACTTAGGCTTAATTATGACACGTGGTTGACTATGTGTTAAATATCCTATATTTTTGGCAAAGGTTCCAGCATACTCACCTTATTTTTTTTTAAATCCATAGATTTTTAATTTTTACCATCTCATTTAGCTCGAAACTAGCTTGAGATCGACTCGAGATCGTTACAAGCTGAGCACGAGTCATGTTCTACAGCTCGATCATGAGCTTCATTCAGTTTGAGCTCGCTCGAATTTTCATATGAGTTGAGCTGAGCCAACTTCAACTCGCTCGAGCTCGACTCGTTTGCAGCCCTAGTCCCGTCCCGCTTCGTCGTGTTTGTGTGCCTGAACACTAATTATGGCATTTCCATGGAAATGATCTACTCATCGGAGACTGGAGGATGGACTTCCATGCAGACTCAGCGTGATGATGTTGGTGTAAATTTGGTTAGTAATTTTGGAAGAAGGCATTGCACCTTGTTGAATGGCACTCTGCATTTCCCTGCTTATGATTCGATAGTCACACTGGACATGAAAAGGAATGCTTGGAGGGAAATTAAAATGCCACCTGGCATGACAAACAACTATGTCCGTGCTTTCATTGGGCAGTCTCAGGGACACTTGTATGCTTGGCATATAGAGGATCGATATGATGGTCAGCTCTCTGTTTGGGTTCTTGAGAATTATGATAGTGGTCAGTGGACCCTAAAGTGGGTAGTTAATTGTTTTGAACTGTTTGGAAGGGATCGTCTCGAAAATGGTAAGTCCTACTCAATGTTTGCAATTCATCCAGAATGTAATTTGATTTTCCTGACTGACGGTAGGGAGAAGACACTATCATACAACATGGATAATCAGAAAGTTGTATGCACTTCTGTAGAATTGTCGGAAGGTCTACCTTACACTCCCTGTTTTGCGGAATGGACAACAGATGGTTAGTAAAGGTTTACACATTTAGCATGGCTCC